>SKCR01037865.1:0-84002 GCA_019454045.1 Zanthoxylum bungeanum | reverse complement strand
ACATCTAGTTTGTTAGACCCACCGATCCAATTCTCCAAGACAAAATCATCGAGTTGGCTTACTTAGAACTAAGCTGTGATAGAGCCTTGGCACACACACACTAGGAGTATAGTTCAGATCATGCACTCAAACGGTCGGATTTGAGTATATTAAGTACTTTGAAGGTTCTTTGTTTCGACGTGAAGCATCTGTTGAGGACGAAAATATGTTTAGCTATCAAGACTATCTCATGAGAGGCAATACATCATGTTGATATGCGACATCACATCAGAATCAATCTTGAAAATGGAGCATGGGGCAAGGCCCGCATCAATATCAATCTGGGGGCGAGGCCCAGATCAGTATCAGTTTGGGGCGAGGCCCACATCAGTATCAGTCTGGGACGAGGCCTACATCAATATCAGTCTGGGGCAAGGCCCACATCAGTATCAGTCTGGGTTGACCCACATCAGTATCAGTTTGGGGGCGAGGCCCACATCAGTATCAGTTTTGGGATGAGTCCCAAGGTCGAGGCCTACATCAGCACCGGTATCAGGTTTGAGGATGAGTCAAAGGGTTGAGCCCCAGATCATCAGCAGTTCTGGAACGTCACATCACATGATCTACTTTGGCCAAGTGCAAGCAACGAAGAGCAAAAAGCTAAATCGAGTCTGGGGGCGACCAGTCAACCACCCCGCGAATAAGGGATTTATCGAGAACTTGAGTAATAAGACTAAAGGAAACTGAGCAATCACCAAGAGAGAATCGATAGAAAGGAACTATGAGCAGGCCCAGAGGGCCGAGCAAAGACTTTTTACAGGAAAATGGCACTCCCGAAAATCGAGCACGGTTCGAAAATGGACCATTATCACATCAGACGCCGAAAATGGGACTATGAAATGGAGCACGGTTTGGAAATGGACCACTATCACATTAGATGCCGAAAATGGTACTCCGAAAATGGAGCACCACGGTTCGGAAATGGACCAAGGAAGGCCTAACCCATCGGAATAGGAAACATATCCATGCATACTATCACATACATGCAATTTTTGTTTTGTATTCGCAGGTTTGTAGCAGCAAAGACCATCTCATCAAGTAACAGTTCAAATTTTGAGCCACATTCTCACCTCACAGCACGGTTCGGAAATGGACCATAATAGATGCCGAAAATGGCGCTCCAAAATGGAGCACACACAACAAGATTCCGAAAATGGCACTCCAAAATAGAGCACACACAACAAGATGCCGAAAATGGCGCTCCAAAATGAAGCACATACTACATATGTCGAAAATGGCGCTCCAAAATGGAGCACACACACACAACAAGATGCCGAAAATGGCGCTCCAAAATGGGGCACACACAACAGATGCCGAAAATGGCACTCCAAAATGGAGCACACACAACAGATGCCGAAATGGCGCTCCAAAATGGAGCACACACAACAGATGCCGAAAATGGCACTCCAAAATGGAGCACACACGACAGATGCCGAAAATGGCGCTCCAAAATGGAGCATACACAATAGATGCCGAAAATGGCGCTCCAAAATTGAACACACACAACAGATGCCGAAAATGGCGCTCCAAAAATGGAGCACACACAACAGATGCTGAAAATGGCACTCCAAAAATGGAGCAAAATTTGAAAATAGACCACCAGATCAACTCAGTTCGAAGTAGCAGCAAAGCAAGTCCAGGTGGCAGCTGGCGAGCCAGGTAAGTAAAAATGCATTGCATAACTTTGATAGGATTGTCATTATCACACACTACACAAGGCCCATCAAAGTTGGGGGGCGACTATAGGCACTGCATTTTTGCATAAGTCCCGATAATGAGTCTCCATGGAGACACTACCTCTTTAATTGTGGAAGTCGCGGGAAACGAACGTCGGAAGGAAGAGTCAGACACTGACATATTTGTTAGATTTAATTCGCTTGTTTAGCTTCGGGTTCGCTTGGTGGACCTCTGTTTTAAAGCACATCCTTAGCCCAACC
Source organism: Zanthoxylum bungeanum (assembly GCA_019454045.1). Lineage (NCBI taxonomy): Eukaryota > Viridiplantae > Streptophyta > Magnoliopsida > Sapindales > Rutaceae > Zanthoxylum > Zanthoxylum bungeanum. The sequence goes on along the minus strand of SKCR01037865.1, from coordinate 82,026 downwards.
CCCGCAACACCCCGCAAGTCACACACCACCCCACAACCAAGCCCACCAAGATGAGCCAAGCCCACGCCCAATATGTTGGATAACATGACCCATAGCGTCACTATTTGTACGATCATAGTGTTGTTGTACAATTAACTATGTGACAAGGAAATTGCACTCTCATCATTTGTGATTAGATCACCATAGATGTATAAATGAAGAGAGGGGTCCCTATGATTAGTTCCTGGATTGAGATGATATGAGACAGTATCAGTCCACGAAGGATTAATCATTAAATATCCCTAGCCGGAGTATTATCGAGACTGGACATCGATAATGCGGAATAGGCTAGTATTGCACTTGTGCGCGTTGTGAGGGCACAACGGCATAGTTTCTCATATATTTGGGTATTGGATACTCATGCAAGTGCGATAGGAGGTTGTGTTTCCCGATGGTAACGGGAAACAGCTTCGCTCTGGATAGACCCCTCGGAATCCCATTGGTATTATGACTATGTGTCTATGGGAGTCCGACATCAGGTAGGTGTTGTATGGTCTTAACCTGAGACTTGCACCGCTAATGCTTAACGACAATCAGTATACTTTTGTTGAGGTCGTCTAGGACTCTAACCGGTTCTGTGTACGCCAATGCTGGGTATATTGAGAATCGTAGAGTATTGGGTGTGTGTCAAGACGGAAGTATCACTCCAGTCATAGTGGAGATGATGTCACGCAGGATAACGGTATTAGTGCTCTTATGCTGGCCGGCCATCGGGATATTATGACAAGGTCATGTATATCCGATTATAGAGACTAGTTACCAGACATCCGATATGTGCTTCGGACGGGGCAGACACTTATCCACCCCGCCCCAGCCCTAGCACGTGACTATCCGATCTCTGGGCCGATATACACGATACTTGGTATACTACGCTTGATATAGATCTTAAATATTCTTAGAGAATATGACCGGAGAATTGGATAGAACCTTCGTGCTTTGCTAGAAGCCGATCTTGTCTCGTAAATCGGTAGAACGTAGTACTTGGTACGTACTTGATTCGGATATTCCGACGACCGTATTTACTGCCGAATTATCCGGGGATCTCATGGGTCGCTTCCCAATAATCCACCGATGATGCACAACTCGCACTCTTGAATAATCTGGGATTATAATAGAAGAGAGAGAAAATTAATCTAGGATTAATTACGGAGATATTTTATCTAGGATAAAATATCGTCTATAGAGAGATAACGATTAATTTGGAATTAATCGATAATTAATATATTCGATATATTAAACGAAATTGGATTTCGACGCGGAATTAAAATTAGATTTTATTCGGCCGAACGAATTAATTAGAATTAATTCGTTAGCGACGTGAATAGTGAATTCGCTAGGCGTAATCATTTAAATTACGACGCAACGGAAAACTCGCTAATTTGGAATTAGCGAAACCGAGCCCGAGTGTGATTGCGAGCGCATTCGTATTTCGAATTCGAGTGCGGCAATGCAAATCACATCAAGCGTCAAATCATTCGTCACATCAAGCGTCAAATCAAGCGTCAAATCAAGCGTTAAAAGCATGTAATGGGTTTGATTTTTTCATTTATGTGTTGGACATGTGATGATGATAATGAGCATGATTAATTGGACTAATTTCATGTTTTGGAAATATTGATTTGGGTGATTAATCATGTAATGCACTTTAAGTAATTAAATTGCGGAATTGGATTCATGTAATTTAGTTATTTAGGCCTTAAATTGGATTTGGGCTTATTATGTTGTAAATGGGCCAATTGGGCTTTGTTGTACAAAGTTGGATTTAGGCCAAATGGATTGGATCCAATTGGGCCCAAAACCACTACCCATAAAGCCCAAATGCAACTTATAAACCTTTAAAGTTTAATAATTGGGCCTAATGGGCCTAAATTGATTTCTAGGCTTATGGGGTTACTCCTTGATTGGGCTTTGGTTGCCGAAGCCCACGCCTTAAAGAAATTAATTAAAGCCCATTAGACTTGAATTGAATTGACGTTGGACGTTAATCGGGCTTTGAGACCCGAAGCGATTAAATTTGGAATTTAAGTCGTTAAAGGTTTATTAAATAAAGTGTAATATTCAATTTGGAATTGAATAGTGAATTAGTATTAAATACATGTTAAATTGGATTTAATTATGTAGTTTAATTTAATTCAAGAATTCGTACTTTGAGTACTTATTCGCAAAACGAGTTTGACTCGAGCAAATCAAATCGTTGTTTGAACATTGGATGATCACATAATTCTCAGATTAATTAATTTGATTAGATTGATTGATAGCATGCTTATGTGTGAATACGTGGTTGTGATGAATGAATAATGTATATCGGATGGATATTAGTTCGGGTGGGGCAATTTTGGAAATTGTTGTAATAAATTCGATTTATTAAATTGGACCTGCGTGTCCAGCCTTATCACCTTTATTCTCTTTGTATTCTCTTCTCACCTATTCCCCTCAATGTAAATGAGGTTTCTTTAGAAGTGTAGTGTAACGGGTAGAAGTAATACAAGTGCTAGCTTGAGTGAGAAAGGGAGAGATTTGATCTAGGATCAATGTGTTAAGTATCCATCCGCATATCATTATTATTTATTTTCATACTCGCTTTATTATGTATTTAGAATGCATGTTTAAGGGTGTATGATGATGAGACCTTAACAAAGATAATGAAATTGGAAGCCAATTTGCACGCGAAAAAACCCTCATCAAATATCATGCGTCTTTTCCTTCCATTGAGTGATTCTTGCTCAAGATCCTAGATTGGCATGGGTTGTTGGCCAAAGTCAAGCCCTTGTCCGTCGAAGATGTGCTTGAATCACGAGGCTTTGTTCTATATTGGTGTCTTGTCCAAGTTGTGGTTTGTTGGCCAAAGTCAAGACCACTTCTTGTCCATCGACATTGATTACGAAGCTTCCATGGTCAATGGGTCCGCGCTTGACTGGGATCATCAGGTTTGTTGTGCCAAAGCCAAGGCCTAGTTGATTCAGAGGAAAAAGGTTAGGCTATATATTGGATATATAGGCATATATAAGATATATGTTTCGGACTTGGATGTCCACCTACCGGATCTAGGAGTTGGATGAGATCCAATTGATCTTAGAGATCTACCTAGTTGATATATCATACAATTTGTTGGCCAAAGTCAAGATTGTGTGATATTTAAACGGGATCCTAGCCCACTAGGAAACACGGTTTCCGAGTACTCGACAGAGGGTTAGAGGCTCGACGAAAAATAGTGGGAGGCAAGAATTGAATTTGCAATATTCGTTCAATTACTCGCCATACGCGCTCAAACAAATATCACTCGTCATCGTATTTTAAAAGTATTAGTTGGACTAATATTTATTGTTGTTTTAATATACAGTTGGACTGTATTATAGTTGATTATATATAATTGGATTATATTAATCAATATATTTGAATTAATTAATTTCAGCTTACAGTTGATTTTATAATTGGATTATAGTAATCAATGTAATTGAGGTTAATTAATTTGGATTATATTTGATTATATAGTTGGACTATTATAATCATTATAATATATAGTACCACTTATAATTGATTAAATAGTTGGACTATTGAAATCAAGAAGAATTGAAAAGTTGAATATTTAAAATATATAATCCTTGGATTAAATGTTTTAAATGATTTAATTTTCATTGGGAATACATAATAGTTACTTTATTGGATAAAATAACTTGTTATATCTATCTAAGCCCATAATTAAGCAAATAGTAGAGCATAAAATCTTTGGAAGATTTATGTGATGATGACTTTAGTGCTTAATTTAATATACTTGTCATAAATCTAATTTTAGATTTAATAAGTATTAAAATTGCAATAAATAATTCTTGGAGAATTAATTGACTATTCTAGAGGTGAAAAGTCAAAGTTTGCAATTGGGCATGTAGCACGAGGTGCACATTGTTTCGATATTCTAAAAAACCCAAGGCTTGGCCTGCGGTTCTTGAAATATTGAAAAGGATAATTGACATATCCCAAAGTGACTACCATTTGGATATGGCAGACACAAAGGAATTAAAGAAAGGGCAAGGCTCTTACTTTAAAAATGTTTGTCAAAGTTATGTTCACTACTATATTGAAATAAGATTTTAAATACTTAGTGTGGTACATAAATATATGTATTGATGTTCAGAATCTGCTTTGAGCAGGATACTGACTTCAAGCTGAGATTGCTCTGCGAATCGGAAACGGGACGAAAGTCGCTGTTTCGACCGTAGATACCTAAGTTTAGGAACTACCCTTCGGGTGTGTACTTAAATTAGGAACTGTTATAATGTAACTAGTTTGACTAGAGACATTATCTCTATATCAGTGTTTAATCCATTGTGGATAAACCTTTATATTCTAGAACACTAAGTGTTTCATTATATAAAGATGATACTGAGATAAACACATTAGATGTGAATAACAGAATTTATATTTTGAATATAATTAAAATCTCAAAACATATAAAATGACAAATAAATAGCTCATATTGATTTGATCAATAGAGACTTATTTGTGGCATTGTTGCCTGGGACACAATTAAACAAGACTCGTATATCCGCACTTTTGAAGAGTGGGTACTAGGACTGATTTGACTATTAAAGTCTACGAATCTAGTTTGTTAGGTAAAGTACCTAAAACACTATTTACTTGGTAATAGTGTAAGTGCCACCGATCTGTTAGCCCTATTCATGGTGAAGTTAGTGGGCCCATATCTAGCTAGGCTAGATGTGAACATGAATATTTCGTGACCTTAACGGATGTAACATCATGTTTATGGTTATGTGTTTCTTTTGAAGAACACATATCATAAACTATTAGAGTTTCGACACGAAGTAGATAAACAGATCGACTATAGTATTATGTCGTCACGGTAAGACCGTAATGAAAATACTTAAGCAGTAAGTTTCAAACATACATGAAAGAGTATAGTATTCTTCTCAGATGAGGACTCCTCCCGAGACACGTCAGTTAGACGGTGTGTCCGAACGAAAACCGAATTTTGTTGGACATGATAAGGTTTATCACGAGTCGCTCTGAGCTATCATTTCCTTCAACAGGATATGTATTAACAGTGCAAAACTTATTTAGAATAAGGTTCCATATAAATCTGTTTGACATATATCATATAGGATATGAACAGGAAAGAAACAGGGTTTCTCATTCCTAATAATTTGGGTATGCCGGGCATAACGTTTGGATGATACCAAACTAAGAACCCAATTGGATAAGTGCCAAATATAGGTTATCCTAGGGAAAACCATAAGTATAGTACTTACATATATCTCACAAGAGAACAATGTGATTGTTGCTCGCCATGCGGTTTTCCTAAGAGGAACCCGATATGCAGTGGTCAGTGGGAGGATAGTGATACTCGATGAAAATCGGAGTAATACTATTCGAGGCACGAAGTCCTTAATGGAACACAAACAGTTCATCAATGATGAATCTGTACCATTAATCTTCGAATACACAAGAACCGCGAAGTAGATCGGAGAGAATCAGGAAACAACCTGGGGTATGGGTTTCTGATGTAACCCCTTAAAGATGTAAATCTTACGGAGGTATACCAACCGACTACGTACGAGGAAGTGATACAAGGTATCGACTCCCTATTATGGCAAAGTGCCATGAGTCCGAAATAGATTCCATGTATAACAACTATGTTTGGATACTAGTTGTTGTACCGCAAGGCATTGTGCCTATTGGTACAATAAACGTCTTCAAGGAAGACATACATGGATGGCAACAAACCAACGTACAAAGCTAGGCTTTTGACGGAAAGGTATCGTTATCAACATTGTGTTGATTACGGTTCAACCTTTTACCTGTTGCCATGGTAAATCCATTTTGAAGATGCTTGTAGATACTGCAATATTTCATTTATGAAATGTGTCAGTTAATGATCAAAATCGCTTTCCTGAAAAGGAAACCTCTTGGAGGATGCTTACAACATCCTGACGATTTTGTATAACCGACAAACAAGGTTTGCGGGTTATTCGATCCATGTTTGGATTGAAGCAAGCATAAGGTTCTTGGAACTGTCGTTTTGAAATAATCATAATGGTTAATGATTTGATTCAAACGAAATAATTCTTGTGTATATAAGGAGGTTAGTGGGAGCGCACTGACAAGGAAATTCCCATAAAGCAATTGGTGAAAGCTTGGCTTTCATAGAAATTCTCCGTAGAATTCTGGAGAGTAACAACCTTTATTCAAAGAATAAAGATCTACTGGGATAGATTTGGAGTTGTTAATACTCTCTCTGGGAAATTGTACATTTAAAATGTACTTGATATGGTGTCTCATACGCTTTGAGCAATGGAGTCACAATCGGTCAATCCAAGTGATAGTCACTGGATTGAAGTTAGGACATCTGTTAGTATCTTAGAGAACTAAAGATGTTGTCTTAAACTATGGAGAAGGAGAACTTGAAGTGACTGGGATCACTACCGAAGTTTCCAAACAGTTAAATACTGCGGTACTATAAAGTTTGAATAACGGGACAGTGAGCTGGAAATCTTCCGAGCAAGATACTGTTGCCGAATAAACAACAAATGCGGATTATTGCTGCAGCTGAGGCAGGCAATAGAAGCCATTTGGGTCGATAATAAATCTAATTAGATTAGATATAGTTCTGTTAGCAGCTGAGCTAGGCGTCAGCACAAGGCTAAAGAATTAAGGTCTCATCGACGATCCAGATATATACTTCTATATCATCTGATTCGTTCGGATCATACATCGTGCGATGTGATGATCGTAAAATCGCGTCAGACGATAATCATGGAAATCCGCTGACGAAAACCTTTCTCACAAATTTGAGCGAACCGTACATAGTTCGGGTGTTCGACACTTGAGTGACTGGCTATGTGCCAAGTGGGAGATTTGTTGGATAACATGACCCATAGCGTCACTATTTGTATAGATCATAGTGTTGTTGTACAAATTAACTATGTGACAAGGAAATTGCACTCTCATCATTTGTGATTAGATCACCATAGATGTATAAATGAAGAGAGGTCCCTATGATTAGTTCCTGGATTGAGATGATTGATGACAGTATCAGTCCACGAAGGATTAATCATTAAATATCCCTAGCCGGAGTATTATCGAGACTGGACATCGATAATGCGAAATAGGCTAGTATTGCACTTGTGCGCGTTGTGAGGGCACAACGGCATAGTTCTCATATATTTGGGTATTGGATACTCATGCAAGTGCGATAGGAGGTTGTGTTTCATCACGATGGTACGGGAAACAGCTTCGCTCTGGATGACCCCCCCCTCGGAATTGTTGGTTTCTATAATATGTCCCAAGGAAAGATTAAGCATTCATGAAATACTAAAAATGAATATATATAAAAGACTGAAGCATGGCGGAATCATACTTACAAAGCTATGTGATGAAGAAGATGATCAAATGGTGGAAGCTCCAAGTGTTGGAAGATTCGACCAAGAGGAGGAAGAAGACTTGAAGCTCCAAGCTTTTGTATTCCAAGCTCTTTGATGGTTTCCCTATCACCTCTTTTGATCCCTTTGAAGGTGCTAGCCTTGCATGTTCCAAACAACAATCTTTTCTTCAATCTTTTGGCAACCAAAATTGGAAGAAAATGGAGACCAAAACTGCATGCAGTTTTCGGTCATGAAAAGAGAGAGAAGAGAGGATTTTCTTAATTGATTTTGATACCAAAAATCAATTTATATTTATGCCACAATATTTATTAAATAATAATAAATCTATGACACAAGCCATGCAAAGGCTTAGAGTGTCAAACACTCAAATTCCATGCATAACATTAGAGTGTATTATACACTATCACCATGCAATCAATTATCAAAAAATAATACATATAATGACATGTGTCAAGTGGGCCCCACACGTTTCCAAATGAAAGTGGGCCCACGTCCACTCACGCGTTCGGGTTCGATATTTCCGAAATACCGAGCTAGCGTCGCGACGTTAATTAAATCGGATTTAAATAAATAATCGCTCCTAGCGAAATTATTATTTACGTCGCTAAATTAACTCGTATGCCCCGAATTAAAATCTAATTTTAATTTCGCGTCGAAATCGAATTTCGATTATTATATCGAATATAATAATTTTATCGATTAATTCCAAATTAATCGTTCTCTCTCTCTAAATAAGGCACTTTATCTTTATCCGAGATAAAGTTTCTCCGCATTAATCCAAGATTAATTAAGTTCGAATCAAATATCATAGGTGAATCTTCAGGAAGCGACCCAAGAGATCTCCGGATATTTTGGCAGTAAATACGGTCGTCGGATAATCCGAACACGTACGTACCTCGTACTACGTCTTACCCGATTTACAAGACAAGGTTGGCTTCTAGCAAAGCGCCATGCCTACCCAATTCTCCAGAAATATTCTTATAGGAATATAAGATCTGTATCAGGCGTAGTATACCGTAGTATTGCGTACATCGATCCAGTATCGGATGATCACACATGCTAGGCCTGGGGCTGGAGATGTGTCTGCCCCGTACGAAACATATATCGGACATCAAGCAACTAGTCTCTTTAAATCGGACAATCCTGACCTGGTCATATTGTCCCGACGGTTGCAACCTTTTATAGAGTGCTAGTTCTGTGTCCTGCGTGATCATCACCTCCATATGTCTGAAGCGATACTTCCATCTTGACATCACATCCAGTACACTACGATTCTCGATAAACCCAGAAGAGGTGTACACAGAACCGGTCAAGGTCCCCAACCACCAAAACCAAAGTTTACCGATTGTCGCAAGTACTAGCGATGTAAGTCTCAGGTTAAGACCATATACACCTACCCTGATGCGGCCTCCCATAGACACGTAGACATACTACCAATGGGATTCCGCGGGGTCTATCCAGAGCGAAGCTGTTTTCCGTACCATCGGTAAAACACAACCTCCTATCGCACTTGCATAAGTATCCAATACTTAAATATATGAGAACTATGCCGTTGTGCCCTCACAACGTGCACAAGCGCAATACTAGTCTATTCCGCATTATCGATGTCCAGTCTCGATAATACTACGACTAGGGATATTTAATGATTAAACCTTTGGGGACTGATACTGTCTCATATCATTCTCAGTCCAGGTACTAATCATATGGACTTTCGCCATTTATAAGTCAAAGTAAATAATATTACAAAACGGCAAAAGGCAATTATCATTATCACATAGTTAATTTTGTACAATAATACAATATCATTTACAAACAGTGACGCTATGGGACATAATGTCTAACAATCTCCCACTTGGCCTATAGCCAGTCACTCAAGCATCTAATACCCGAACTATGTATGTGTCGTTCAAAAACTTGCTGTAGAACAGCTTTCGTCAGCGGATCTGCAATGTTGTCATCTGATGTGACCTTCTCGACTTTTACATCACGCCACGATGTATAATCTCCCGAATCAGATGATAACGTCGAAGAACATGCTTGGACCGTTGATGAGACCTTGGTTCCTTAGCCTGTGCTATAGCCCCGTTATTGTCACAATACAATGGAACGGGCTCAGCTGCTAACGGAACTACTCCTAATCCGATTAGGAACTTTCGGATCCAAACTGCCTCCTTTGCTGCTTCAGATGCAGCGATGTACTCCGCTTCTTTGTGTTGAATCGGCAACAGTATCTTGCTTGGAAGATTTCCAGCTCACTGCTCCGTTATTCAAGCAAAAAATGTACCCGGATTGCGACTTGTAGTCATCCTTGTCGGTTTGGAAACTTGCATCGGTATACCCAGATACCGCAAGTTCTCCACCTCCATAAATTAAGAAAGCATCCTTAGTTCGTTTAAGATACTTAAGGATATTCTTAACTGCTATCCAGTGACCTTCACCTGGATCGGCCTGATAGCGACTGCACATGCTCAAAGCATATGAGACATCAGGTCGTGTACATATCATGGCATACATGATCGATCCGACTGCCGAGGCGAACGGTATCCGACTCATGTGGTCTCTCTCTCTCTCCTGAGTCTTAGGACACATGTCCTTAGACAGAGAGGTACCACGTACCATTGGAACCAATCCCCTCTTGGATTGTTCCATGTTGAATCTCTTCAACACTTTATCAATGTATGTACTCTGGGAGAGTCCAAGCAGCTTTCTAGATCTATCCCTGTAGATCTTTATTCCAAGAATAAAGGCTGCTTCTCCCAGATCTTTCATGGAGAATTTTAATAAAAGCCAAGCTTTCACCGACGTTAGCATGGGAATGTCATTGCCTATAAGCAATACGTCGTCGACATAAAGGACAATAAAAGTAAGTGCTCTCCCACTAACCTTCTTGTATACACAAGGGTCATCTGCGTTTTGCATGAAATCATATTCCTTTATGATCTCATCAAAACGCTGATTCCATGACCGTGATGCTTGCTTCAATCCATAAATGGATCGATTTAACTTGCAAACCTTGTTTGCAAGTCTAGGTACGATAAAACCGTCAGGCTGTTGCATATAAACATCCTCCAAAAGGTTTCCGTTAAGGAAAGCGGTTTTAACGTCCATCTGCCATATCTCGTAGTCGAAATATGCAGCTATTGCAAGCATTATCCGAATGGATTTAATCATGGCAACGGGTGAGAAGGTTTCGTCATAATCAATACCATATTGTTGACGATACCCCTTCGCTACAAGCCTAGCCTTGTACGTTTGTACGTTGCCATCCATGTCGGTCTTCTTCTTGAAGATCCATCTGCATCCAATAGGCTTTACGCCTTCTGGTGCATCAACCAGTGTCCAAACTTGGTTGGCGTACATGGAATCCATCTCGGACTTCATGGCTTCTTGCCATAAAGCGGAATCGATATTTTGTGAGGAATCCATCTCATACGTAGCCGGCTCATTATCCTCAATAAGATTAATATCTATATGAGGTGAGATCAGGAACCCATACCTCTCAGGTACTGTTCTGACTCTCTCCGACCTACGCGGTCCTTGTGTATGTGAAGTTTGTGGTACAGACTCATCCCGGACGGTCTGTTCTTGTTCCGTCGTTGATTCCATTGCCAGAACAGTATCACACTACGATCTTCATCGAGTTCTACTTTCCTCCCACTTACCACTTGCATTTATAAAATCCTTCTCAAGGAAAAAATGCTTGTAGAGCAACAAATACTTTGTTCTCTAGTGGGTGATAGAAGTAATATCCTTTGGTTTCCCTAGGATATCCTACAAAAAGGCATTTATCAGTTTTGGGTTCAAGTTTGGTACTTTCCAAACGTTTAACATATGCCCAGCATCCCCAAATCTTTAGGAAAGAGAAACCTGGTTTCCTTCCTGTCCATATCTCATATGGGGTCTGTTTAACAGACTTCGACGGTACCTTATTCAAAATAAGTATAGCACTGTTTAATGCGTATCCCCAGAAGGATATTGGTAGCTCAGTGCGACTCATCATTGACCTCACCATGTCCAACAAGGTGCGGTTTCTCCGTTCGGACACACCCGTTTATTGCGGTGTTCCAGGAGGAGTCCACTGTGATAGAATACCATATTCTTTCAAGTAATCTTGAAACTCATAACTTAAGTATTCGCCACCACGGTCTGACCGTAATGTCTTAATACTCTTCCCTGTTTGTTTCTCCACTTCGTGTCGAAACTCTTTGAATTTCTCAAAAGTTTCCGACTTGTGTCTCATAAGATACACATAACCGTAACGAGATGCATCATCTGTAAAGGTTACTAAGTAGTGAAATCCACCTCTAGCCTGGCTAGACATGGGCCCGCATACGTCAGTATGAACGAGAGCTAACAGTTCTGTGGCACGTTCACCTTTACCGCTAAAAGGTGATTTAGGCATTTTGCCTAAAAGACAAGATTCGCAGACGTCATATGAATTGGGATCAAATTCGTCCAAGTACCCACTATTTGAAAGTGGGGTTTCGAGTCTGTGGTCTTTTATATGCGAGTCTTTTGATGTGTCCAGACGCAAGCCACATAAGCTTCATCTTTTAGATTACTCCTTTTGAGCCTTTTGTTTGTCATTTTAGGAGATTCATTTATATTCAAAATATAAAGACCGTTATTTGCAACAGCTGTGCAAATTTCTGCATCATTTTTATATAAATAACACCCAGTGTTCCTGAATACAAAAGTGTAACCCTGCTGGGTTAACAAGGATACAGATATAATATTCCTAGTTAAACTAGGCACAAAATAACAGTTCAAAAGTTTAAGTTCATGCCCTGAGGGCAGTACTAAAACAAAAGTCCCTACGGCCAAAACAACAACTGGTGTTCCGTTTCCGACCCGTAGATCCATCTCCCCTGATGCCAGCACCCTGCTATCATGCAGATCCTGCACATCAGTACAAATATGAGCACCACAACCAGAATCAAAAATCCAATTTTTAAAACTAGAAGTATTCATATTTATCTCAATAACAAACATACCAGAGGCAATGGCCTTGCCAGCCTTGATATCCTCCCTCTGCACAATGCTCATTCGGCAGTCACGTTTAGTGACCCCTCTTGCCGCAGTTGAGGCAGATGTCGCGAGATTTGTCCTTTGGCTTCCTAGAAGCCACTGTCAACTTGCCTTTACCCTTCTTCTTGAACTTCTTCTTCCTTGCACCTCCAATTGCCTTGGGGCCACCCTTTGGCGCATGAGAGGTCAATGCAAAATGCGCCTCGCGCTTGCTCCCCTTTAGGAGTTCCCTTTCGGACTCCTTCAAGACAGATAACAACTCTCCAAGAGTGTCATCTGTATCCATCAACTTGTAGTTGATTATGATTTGTTTCCAAGTATCAGGAAGTGACTGCAAGATCATATCTATAGTCAGCTCAGCCTCCAAGACTATTCCCATATTGGCCAACTCATCAATATCGGCGATCATTTGAGTCCCGTGGACTTCAACTGATGCGCCGTCTGTCATCCGGGAGCGGAAGAGTTTCCTTACTAGCTCGTACCTCTTCATCCGCTTATTGGTGCGGTGAAGATCACGCAATCTTGCCATCATGTTATAGGGATCCAAGTCCCTGTACTGGCGTCTGAAATGCTGGGTCATTGCAGCTAGCATAACTGACTGAGCTTGGTCACAATCATCACTATGAGTCTTCCATAACTCTAGCTCCAGTGGCTCAGTGGGTTTAGGCGGGAGAGGTGTCTGAATAGTATACAGTATCCTCTCAGCCCCAAGCACTATCTTGAGGTTCATTTCCCAGTCGGCAAAGTTTGTCCCTTTGAAGACATTATCGCCCATGATTATGTCGCGGATATTACCTTTGCCAATCATCTTGACAACTATAGTCCAACTATAAAGTCAACGATGTTATGGGTACAGTCAAACTGTTACATATAAAATAACAAATTATTAGTCCAACTAATTATTTAAATATTGACGAAATAATTTTGAAAGACGCGTAAGGCTAAATATCTGAATGAAATTGCAAATTCAATAATAGCCTCCCACTATTTTCATCAAGTTTCTAACCCTCTGTAGAGAACTCGGGAAATCGAATTTCCTAGTGGGCTAGGATCCCGTTAAATAACACACAACCTTGACTTTGGCCAATAAAAATTGTATGCTATTTAACATAGGTAGATCTCCATGATCAATTGGATCTCATCCAATTCCTAGATCCGGTTAGGTGGACATCCAAGTCCGAAACATATGTATAATGTCAATGTATCTAATACATTTTCCTAACCCTATCCTCCGAATCAACTAGGCCTTGGCTTTGGCCAAAAACACACCTAATGATTCCAGTTAAGCGGGACCCATTGACGAGGAAAGTTTCGTAATCAATGTCGTTGGACAAAAAGTGATCTTGACTTTGGCCAATAAAAATCACGATTTGGACAAGACACCGATATGCAACAAAACTCTCATGATTCAAGTACATCCTTCATTGACAAAGGTCTTGACTTTGGTCAAAAACAAACCAATGCCAACTTCGGATCTTGAACAAGAACCATTCAATGGAAGGATATTCGCTTAATATAAATTGAGGGATTTTCGCGTAATTGGCAACCAATTTATTTATCTTTGTTAGTTAGGTCTCATCATCATACACCCTTAAGCATGCTTCTAAAACATCATAAAGCGCGTAAAGTAAATTAATAGTGATATGCGGATGGATATATAAACAACTTGTTCCTAGAACAAATCACTCCCTTTCCTCTCCCCGTTAGCACTATTCTACTTCTACCCAATTACATAATACAATAAGAGAAACCTCATTTACATTGAGGGGAATTAGGTGAGAAGAGAATACAAAGAGATAAAGAGATAAGGCTGGACACGCAGGTCCAATTTATAAATTCCAAATTTACAATAATTTCTAAAATTACCCTTTCCCTTCTAATATCCATCCGATATACACTATTCATTCATTACATACATATATATATATTCAAACAAGACATGCTTTTACAACCAATCTAATCAAATTAATTAGTCTTTGTTTAAGTGATCATCCAATGTTCAAACAACGGTTTGATTTTGCGCGAGTCCAACTCGATTGAGAATAAGTACATAAGGTACGAATTCACGAATTATATCGAACTACTAATTAAATCTAATTTAATTCGTATTCAATACTAATTCAATTATTTAATTCCAAATTAAATGTTTACACTTTTAATGTGCTTTAAAGACTTAGATTCTAAATCCAATTCTATTGGGTCTCAAAGCCCAACTAACATCCAATGTTTAATTTAATTCAAGTCAAATGGGCTTTCAATTGATTTATTAAGGCTTGGGCTTTGGTCAATGTGGGTCATACCCAATTACCAAGCCCAAATAAGGAATCACCCTTAAGTGCCATAAAACCAATTTCAAGCCCATAAGGCCCAATTAAATTATTAAAGCCCATTATATTATATTTGGACTTAATGGAGTGATTTAGGCCCAAATTGGATCCAATCCATTTGGCCCAAATCTACTTGGTCCAACCAAGCCCATTATGCCCAAATACAATATTAAAAGCCCAATTCACCAATTAAGCCCATTAATTAAATTTTAATATTCCAAACATTAAAGTCCAATTAATTAAAGTGTAAACCAAGATTATATATTAAACCAAATATTTCAAAAATACCCATTTAATTTATTAATCATTTATTGTTCAAAATAAATGTCCAACATTAATTTTAACAAAAAATCAACTCCTTTTCATGTCCTTGTACATTCGGCCAAGGTGAGTTTTTTGTGTCGATTTGTTTTTCAATCCGATTGAATTACTAATCTACGTCCCGTACACGTTCTAAGTCATCCAATGATCTTAAACACAAAAAATTCCAATCCACTCCAAGTAGCAACACATTCGGCCAAGGCATGAATTTGGGGAAAAATCATCCAATGCATTTTTCATAAAATTGATTCCATATAACACATCATGTTATACACATGCAAGCATACTTATTAATCAAATTTCATAAGAACATGCTTATATCAATTTCTTCATGCCATTCGGCCAAGGTCAAGATTTTGGGGAAAAATCATCCAATGCATTTTTCATAAAATTGATTCCATGTAATATCATTCTATATACATGCAAGCATACTTATTCATCAAATTTCACAAGAACATGCTTTTAATCAATTTACCACACCCATTCGGCCAAGGTCAAATTTTGGGGAAAAATCATCCAATGCATTTTTCATAAAATTGATTCCATGTAACATCATTCTATATACATGCAAGCATACTTATTCATCAAATTTCACAAGAACATGCTTCAACCAATTTTGTCAAATTTTAACCTAAAGTATTTCATGCTTAACCATGGCTCCATGATACCATTGTTGGTTTCTATAATATGTCCCAAGGAAAGATTAAGCATTCATGAAATACTATAAATGAATATATATAAAAGACTTGAAGTATGGCGGAATCATACTTACAAAGCTATGTGATGAAGAAGATGATCAAATGGTGGAAGCTCCAAGTGTTGGAAGATTCGGCCAAGAGGAGGAAGAAGACTTGAAGCTCCAAGCTTTTGTATTCCAAGCTCTTTGATGGTTTCCCTATCACCTCTTTTGATCCCTTTGAAGGTGCTAGCCTTGCATGTTCCAAACAACAATCTTTTCTTCATCTTTGGCAACCAAATTGGAAGAAAATGGAGACCAAAACTGCATGCAGTTTTCGGTCATGAAAAGAGAGAGAAGAGAGGATTTTTCTTAATTGATTTTGATACCAAAAATCAATTTATATTTATGCCATAATATTTATTAAATAATAATAAATCTATCTATACACAAGCCATGCAAAGGCTTAGAGTGTCAAACACTCAAATTCCATGCATAACATTAGAGTGTATTATACACTATCACCATGCAATGTATTATCAATAAAATAATACATATAATGACATGTGTCAAGTGGGCCCCACACGTTTCCAAATGAAAGTGGCCACGTCCACTCACTCACGCGTTCGGGTTCGATATTTCCGAAATACCGAGCTAGCGTCGCGACGTTAATTAAATCGGATTTAAATAAATAATCGCTCCTAGCGAAATTATTATTTACGTCGCTAAATTAACTCGTATGCCCGAATTAAAATCTAATTTTAATTTCGCGTCGAAATCGAATTTCGATTATTATATCGAATACAATAATTTTATCGATTAATTCCAAATTAATCGTTCTCTCTCTCTAAATAAGGCACTTTATCCGAGATAAAGTTTCTCCGCAATTAATCCAAGATTAATTAAGTTCGAATCAAATATCATAGGTGAATCTTCAGGAAGCGACCCAAGAGATCTCCGGATATTTTGGCAGTAAATACGGTCGTCGGATAATCCGAACACGTACGTACCTCGTACTACGTCTTTACCGATTTACAAGACAAGGTTGGCTTCTAGCAAAGCGCCATGCCTACCCAATTCTCCAGAAATATTCTTATAGGAATATAAGATCTGTATCAGGCGTAGTATACCGTAGTATTGCGTACATCGATCCAGTATCGGATGATCACATGCTAGGCCTGGGGCTGGAGATGTGTCTGCCCCGTACGAAACATATATCGGACATCAAGCAACTAGTCTCTTTAAATCGGACAATCCTGACCTGGTCATATTGTCCCGACGGTTGCAACCTTTTATAGAGTGCTAGTTCTGTGTCCTGCGTGATCATCACCTCCATATGTCTGAAGCGATACTTCCATCTTGACATCACATCCAGTACACTACGATTCTCGATAAACCCAGAAGAGGTGTACACAGAACCGGTTAAGGTCCCCAACCACCAAAACCAAAGTTTACCGATTGTCGCAAGTACTAGCGATGTAAGTCTCAGGTTAAGACCATATACACCTACCCTGATGCGGCCTCCCATAGACACGTAGACATACTACCAATGGGATTCCGCGGGGTCTATCCAGAGCGAAGCTGTTTTCCGTACCATCGGTAAAACACAACCTCCTATCGCACTTGCATAAGTATCCAATACTTAAATATATGAGAACTATGCCGTTGTGCCCTCACAACGTGCACAAGCGCAATACTAGTCTATTCCGCATTATCGATGTCCAGTCTCGATAATACTACGACTAGGGATATTTAATGATTAAACCTTTGGGGACTGATACTGTCTCATATCATTCTCAGTCCAGGTACTAATCATATGGACTTTCGCCATTTATAAGTCAAAGTAAATAATATTACAAAACGTTAAAAGGCAATTTCATTATCACATAGTTAATTTTGTACAATAATACAATATCATTTACAAACAGTGACGCTATGGGACATAATGTCTAACAGGAATCCCATTGGTATTATGACTATGTGTCCTATTGGAGTCCGACATCAGGGTAGGTGTGTATGGTCTTAACCTGAGACTTGCACCGCTGATGCTTACGAACAATCAGTAGACTTTTGTTGAGGTCGTCTAGGACTCTACCGGTTCTGTGTACGCCAATGCTGGGTATATTGAGAATCGTAGAGTATTGGGTGTGATGTCAAGACGAATATCACTTCAGTCATAGTGGAGATGATGTCACGCAGGATACGGTATTAGTGCTCTTAAGTGCTGGCCGGCCATCGGGATATTATGACAAGGTCATGTATATCCGATTATAGAGACTAGTTACCAGACATCCGATATGTGCTTCGGACGGGGCAGACACTTATCCAAGCCCCAGCCCTAGCACGTGACTATCCGATACTGGGCCGATATACACACGATACTTGGTATACTACGCTTGATATAGATCTTAAATATTCTTAGAGAATATGACCGGAGAATTGGATAGACTTCGTGCTTTGCTAGAAGCCGATCTTGTCTCGTAAATCGGTAGAACGTAGTACTTGGTACGTACGTGATTCGGATATTCCGACGATCGTATTTACTGCCGAATTATCCGGGGATCTCATGGGTCGCTTCCCAATAATCCACCGATGATGCACAACTCGCACTCTTGAATAATCTGGGATTATAATAGAGAGAGAGAGAAAATTAATCTAGGATTAATTACGGAGATATTTTATCTAGGATAAAATATCGTCTAGAGAGAGATAACGATTAATTTGGAATTAATCGATAAATTAATATATTCGATATATTAAACGAAATTGGATTTCGACGCGGAATTAAAATTAGATTTTAATTCGGGCGAACGAATTAATTTAGAATTAATTCGTTAGCGACGTGAATAGTGAATTCGCTAGGCGTAATCATTTAATTACGACGCAACGGAAAACTCGCTAATTTGGAATTAGCGAAACCGAGCCCGAGTGTGATTGCGAGCGTATTCGTATTTCGAATTCGAGTGCGCGGCAACGCAAGTCACATCAAGCGTCAAATCATTCGTCACATCAAGCGTCAAATCAAATGTCACTTTGAGTGATGTGATTGATTGATGTGATTGATTGATTGATTGAAAAGACAACTAGTCACTTGAGTGATGGTAGTTGTTGGAATAGTTGATGGTTGTTGGAACGGTTGATTTGCTTTTTGTATTGACTTTTGAAGGGAAAATAATTGGTAAATCAAATTATTATTTTTGAAAAATATATAAGTGTGTTAGATACACTTTTCAACCAATTCATCACATTTCTTCTCTCTCATTTTGCTCTCTCCTCTCACGCCCTTGGAGGGATGTTTCTGCTTCTGTTCTTGGCAGTGAACTGCCGTGGAAGTGGAGCAAAAAGGGAAGCAAGAGTTGGGTTTTCATGGTAAAAATCCAAGTGCTAGCACACTACGAGTCTTGCGAAGGTGGTAGGGAGGTTCACCCATGAGCCGGGATCCGTCCAACGAAGCTTGGAGCTCCGTTTTGGCATCTCCAAATTTTCTTTTTTTGAAGGCAGTGGACTGCTGCAGTTTGGGCGTGAATGGCAGTGCGTTTTTAGCCTTCAATCGTCTTCAAATCGTCTCAACCGATCGATGTGAGTATTCCGCAACTTCGTCGATATGTATTCGCAATGTTTTTCATGCTTATAATCGATCCGGAACCATAATAGAAACCAACACAATAGACCAAGCCCCACGACCAAGCCCATTAAATCACATCCAAAAATAATTAAAAATACTTAAAACACATGTCACAAATTAAATTAAATCCAATTAAATTAAATTAAATTAAATCTCATTCCAAAATTAAATAAATCATCTTCCTAATCAAGCCAAATCATATCCCTAATTAGATAGATACTTTCCTTGTGATATACTGATTATGAGATATCACCATTGATTGCATGATTCCCTTCCTATTCACACAAGGAGAACCCTAGCCTTTGCCTATAAAAGAGGCACAAACTCAACCCTTGCCTCTCATAGCTCATTCTCGCAAAAACACAAAAAGATAACTTAAGTGATCCACGCCTCTCTCCACTCTTTCGGCAAAAGGCAACCACAAACCCTAACACTTTAACAGTCCCTACATTCAACACATAAACAGCCCCTTTAAACAGCCCATTGCCTTCGACATCAACAGCCCCATAAACCCTAATTCCCCTCTCAATCACGTGAACCATACTAATAAACCACAAGATGCCCAGACCGTGACACATACACACCATTCACAAACCACACTCAAAACCTCACGCCCCCTTGCAAAAAAATAAAGAAGACCCTTCACGCCACTTACAACAAAGCCTCATTCAACATAACTAATCACGCACATTCACAGCCCTTCACGCCTATCATTTAACAAAACACAGACTTCACGTCCCCTAAGCAGCCTTCAAGAATTAAACGCACCTGGTAGACCATGCACCATTTGAGATCCTTCACTCCACTCACCCTTGCATGCAACCCATGCACACGTGAAACTACCCAGCAAACTACCATGAAAATCCCCCAAAACTGCCCAGTTTTTACTGCACAAACTGCCCAGTTTTACCGCATAAAACCCCCTAAAACAGTCCAGATTTTACCGTAAAACTGCACTAGAAACTGCCCCGTAAAACCCGCAAACCGTAAGCTAAAATAGTCCCGCTTTATCGCAAAACAGTGAGCCAATATCGCAACTAGAAACAGCCGTAAAACAGAGTAAGACAGCAGCCTGAACAGTGAAATAGCGAAGCAAAATGTTGAACCAGTGAACCGGAGGAGTTGCGGAGCATCAACCCTTCCGACGGCCGCATACCGCACTTCCGAGAGATGATTTAGAAGGTTAGACCTGAGGGCACCTTCTTTATTTATTATCCTTTATTTTTATTTATTTTATTACTTTATTTCGCATGAGTATTGTGGATTGGTGCATGATGTGATTTCCGGATGAACGGAATATGTGTTCTCTCTTGTGGTATATCAGATGGAAACCCGGACGTAAATTCCGTAACCAAATCTGAATGGATGGTATTGTGGTTTGCACTCGGGATACAATGCCACGTACCACTTGAGAGATTCACATGTTTCACTTTATTTTATCTTGTTTGTCTATTATTCGCATTTGTACATTCCGCCATTTACTTTCCGTATGTTATTTGTTTGTGTATTGATGATATAATGCGCATGGGCTAGCTAGGGTGGATTAAAGGTCCTCTATTCGAGGAAAATGCCTAAAGGCTACCTTTACCATGATGTCTTACCGCGCCGGACGAAGTATGTTTGATTGAATGTGAGATATGCTTAATCGGATATACGAAGTTTCTTATTATTGTCTCATTCATTTGTATGCATTGTAACATAATGCGCATGGGCTAGCTAGGGTGGATTAAAGGTCCTCTATTCGATGGAAATGCCTAAAGGCTACCTTTACCACGATGTTTTGCCGCGTCGGACGAAGTATGTTTGATTGAATGTGAAATATATTTAATCGGATATATGGAGTTCCACATTATTGTCTCATTTATTTGTATGCATTGTAAAATAATGTGCATGGGCTAGCTAGGGTGGATTAAAGGTCCTCTATTCGAGGGAAATGCCTAAAGGCTACCTTTACCATGATGTTTTGCCGTGCCGGACGAAGTTTGTTTGATTGAATGTGAGATATGTTTAATCGGATATACGGAGTTCTATATTATTGTCTCATTCATTTGTATGCATTGTAACATAATGCGCATGGGCTAACTAGGGTGGATTAAAAGTCCTCTATTCGAGGGAAATGCCTGAAGGCTACCTTTACCACGATGTTTTGTCGCGCCTTTTATTATGTCATTTAACCTTTGCATATCATTGCTTTATTTATGCATGCATTGCATTCTAGTGCGTATGGGCTAACTAGGGTGGATTAAAGATCCTCTATTCAAGGGAAATGCCTAAAGGCTACCTTTACCACGATGTTTTGCCACGCCGGACAAAGTGTACTCGATTGAATGTGAAATGTGTTCCATCTTGCACACCAGGTCCTACACTGTGTATTTGTTTATCCATGCATGTGTTTGTGTCATTTCAGATGCCATTTTGGCAATCTCGTTCGAACGCGTTTCCAAATACTACAGGAAAGTATGCATTCTGCCTCATTTCGTTCGAACGCGTTTACGAACGCTACACGAACGTATGCATTATGCCTCATTCCGTTCGAACATGTTTACGAACGCTACTCGAACGCGCATCTATTTTGTTTTATAATGTATCAGGTCTTACCTCGTTCGAACGCATTGAACGCTATATGAACGTGAACCTTCTGTTTACCGTTCGAACATGTTTTCAAACGCTACACTGACGCACATACAGTAAACAAACTTCTTTTCGTCACATTTCATGCATGCTTGCTTCTTTGATCATTTCTTTTGCACCATATGATTAGTCACATCATTTCATTATTTACGCTTAGGAAATTATCATCCATTTATATTCCGCATTTATTTATTCGATATACTCATGAGATTGTGTGCTCTCTTTTATTATTAATGCCTTTATAGTTGTTATTAGTTACATTATTGCACGTTATTGTTTAATACATTCATGAATTATGTATTTTTCCTTCATTTTTTCATTTACGATTATGGGTGTGCAAACTTGCATATTGCTTAAATTATCTGGTATGTGTTGCATGAGATTTGGTTGTACTATTGCATAAATCCTTTCATTACAAGTGGCATAAGTAAGGGACCATTCCGAACCCAACGGTTTGAGGTCTTCCCTTGCGAGGGGTGAGTGCGGCCTTAAATCATTTTACCGGTTCACACCGGGTGGCGACTCCATTTTTAGTTCTCTAGTTTAGTCCCCCGCGGGCTACTCCATACTCCCAACGAGGCTGCGAGCCTAGAACAGCGTCGCCGATTTCTATGTCCTACAATACAGACTCTGATTTTCAAACAGATGTCGATTCTAGAAAATCAACATTTGGATCAGTGTTTACCCTAGGTTGTGGGGCTATAGCATGGAGGAGTGTAAAGCAATCTTGTATTGCTGACTCCACCATGGAGGCTGAGTATGTAGTAGCTTGTGAAGTAGCAAAGGAAGCAGTCTGGCTCCGTAAATTCTTGAGATATCTGGAAGTTGTTCCAGATATGGATAAACCACTCACACTTTATTGCGATAATAGTGGTGCGGTGGCAAATTCAAAGAACCAATAAGCCACAATAGAGGAAAACATATATAGAGGAAATTCATAGGAACCTGGCAAATCCGTTTAAAAAGACCTTGTCAGCTAAAGTGTTTAAAGGTCACCTAGATGGTCTAAGATTACGTAACATGTCTCATTTTCTCTAGTGCAAGGGGGAGATTGTTGGGATGTATGCCCTAGAGCTACATGAAATGTAAACGGTTTTATGTGTTTTGAAATAAAATGATGCATTATTCATTTATCAAAGTGTTTGTTTAATATCGTATATTATAAATTATCTTGAATACCCTAGATTACTTATGTACTTTCAGACTTAGTGTATGAGTGTCATACACAAGAGGATTTAAGTCTGAAGTTAGTAATCTTAAATAGTCCATAGATAGCAAACAAAGCGGGTACTTTATTTATGGTTTATCTATAACTGCGGTCCATTCTATATTTGTATGGCGACCTTGATCCGGGATCGTCCATGTAGAGACATGAGAATGGAGGCACCTTGTATGATGTGATCATATAGGACTAGACCCATATGGAAATGACATTCTTTTAATATTTGTTAAAAAAAGAAAGTCATTTCGATCTACTAGATGGTCATATATGGATTGATCTTAATCCTGAGTATACTACGAACTTCTGCATGGCAGGCTATGTCCATTGATTTACAAAGGTGAGGTTGGTGTAGCAGTCCCGACCAATAGCTACGTACTTTGGGGGCATGGTCTTTTGTGTAGCTGGGAACGTTTTACATAGATATGGAGTTCACTCCTTCTTACGAGAAGTAGAGGAGTATCTTTCTTAAGAGTTGATTCGGTACTTGAACAGTTAGAGCGCTCAAGTCTTTCTATTACGAATAGAAATATTAAAATTCATAATGATTATGAATAAATCGTTCATTAGAGAATCAATGGTACTTTAAGGTAAAAATAATTACAGGGGTATAACGGATATTATGACCTGGCTCTAATTACGAGATACTCGTGAATGGTTAATCTATATGTAATGACTATATCGATGGACACCGACTTGGTTCGGCTTAATATATCATCAGCGGTATCGAGAGTGCAGCTTCAGGTTTTTGGTGGAATAACCCGGAGTTAATAATTCGGAATATTTAATTAAGAGCTTAATTAATATTTCGAGATTATTGGAGCTCGGAACCGTAGGTCCATTTGGTCCTTGTACGAACTCGATATACTATTGACCGGTGTAAACGCACACGTATAACGCAAGCGCACGTATCGTTCAAGTAGTATAAAAATATCGATCCCACGAGGACTTAATTCCTACTGTTGTTATTAATTATTGATACTATTTATTTACATGTATCTAATTATAGGGAGAAAAAAATGATTGTTTGATTGGTTGGTTGAATGTGGTTTTCCTTAATTAAAATAAATAAAATATAACAAAAGAAAATACTAAGGAAAATAACAAAAGACTCAAAGATCTAGGGTTGTGAATCTTTCTAATATCTTTTAAAAGATGAAGTGATTATTTTATGTTTGTGTAATAAATCGGTTTACTAACCTGGAACACGAAATTATGCGAAAGCCTCTGTCGATGGTCAGACGCAAATACCCAGTTTAACCCAATTGAACCATATGTCTATGTCAACCAAATTACCTGGATTCATTAAGTTTAAGTTTGACCGGCGTAAACACACACGTATAACGCAAGCGTACGTATCGTTCAAGTAGTATAAAAAGTATCGATCCCACGAGGACTTAAAACCTTATCTTATTAATTTTTATGAGGTTAACTGTTTACTGGTATCTAACAAATTGTTTGATTGATTTGAAATGGCAACGATTCTAAATTTAAAGACAAGTAAGTAAAATTGTTTAAAAGTAGATTTTAAGGAAATTCAATATTAAAAACTATTCAGGGTTGTGATTTATTTCAATATTATTTAAAAGATGAAGTAGTTATCTTATAGTTGGTAGTAAAACTAATGCACACAAAAGCAAAAAGACAAGCGAAAAGAGAATAAAGAAAGTAAGTGACTAATCAGGTGAAAATTCTACTCCAAGTTACTAGTTGTTTTGTTTCTTTCTAAATTACCGAATAAGTAAATTCTCCGATTATTTTTATCATTCTCCATATACACAGCCAACAAAATATTAATCAACTCATTTTTACCCACAACAGTCATAAGTGCAGTTGATAAGAGAGTAATATTTTTGTCCTAAAGTTCTATCAGATTTCACACCTTTTTGTAGCAATGGAATAATTTTCTGGTTTTTCTGATTTTTTCTTTGATTTTTCTCTATTTTTTATTTATATACAATACCTTCTGTCTATGTAGCGAGCTTTGGGTCGGTGGCTCCCAAACCAGATGGCTTTAGGGCACTAGGTGTTAAGACACCCCTACGGACTTAATTACCCAGACTTCAGATATATATATTTTTGCAGCATCTTTGATCCATGTAACGAGCTTTGGGCCAGTGACTCCCAAACCAGTTGGTTTTAGGGCACTAGGTGTTAAAACACCCTTACAGACTTAATAACTCGGATCTCAGACGTTTTTTTTTTTTTTTTTTTTTTTTTTACTCCATCACTATTTAGAGATGCTTCCTCCAATTAAACTATAGCACGGAATATTACAAACTTTTCAATTTTAGCTAATGACTGTATGTTTCCATGTATGTTGATAATACCTGCCAACTGAGCATAAGAAGATCCATTTTAGTCCGTTTTATGGAGAATTTACGAATTAAAATAATTCAAATGAAATAAACAAAAATTAACTTGTTTGAAATAAATGGTTTGAGATACTCTCAGGAGTGAGAACTCCTCCTTACTCAGCTACCTCTCACCAATTTCACCTTTTTAGTCAAAACACAAGAATGCAAAAATATTTTTGTAATTTTTTGGAAAATTTTTCAATTTTTTTTGTATTTTTGTTTCAAAAATTTGAACTAAAATTAAAAACAACACACACACTAAAACAAGGTACTAATCAACTAATTCCCTCCCCCAAACCTAATGAGACATTGTCCCCAATGTCTTAAACAGTAAAAGGAGAGTTAGAAGGTTGTACCTGGTTAGCTGAAATCTACAGGAAATTAAAGGTAAGATCCAGATTAACACGACGCCTCTTACCACGATCGTCTTCGGACCAATTTACTTCGAAATTATAGGGTCAACTTGTGGTTCATAGGCTATGAGTTGGTCTATAGATCCGGAGCAATCTGGCAGTGAGAGGAGTTTCTTTCATAGGTTTTGACACGAACCCATTTATCTCGAGCATGCATCAAGAAACCCACAAATAAAATCATCAAATCCTCAACGTTAAGCGTCCAAGCGGTTTCTGGTAGTATGTTCAGTTCGCCCAAGATAGTGTTGGTTTCTATAATATGTCCCAAGGAAAGATTAAGCATTCATGAAATACAACAAAGAATATATATAAAAGACGAAGTATGGCGGAATCATACTTACAATGCTTTGTTGATGAAGAAAAACAAACCAAATGGAAGCTCCAAGGTGGATGACTTCGGCCAAGGAAGACAAGAAGAAGGAAGCTCCAAGCTTTGTGTATTCCTTGCTCTATGATGGTTTCCCTATCACCTCTTTTGATCCCTTGAAGGTGCTAGCCTTGTATGTTCCAAACAATAACCTTTTCTTCAAGCTTTTGGCAACCAAAATGAAGAAGATGAAGACCAAAACTGCATGCAGTTTTCGGCATGAAGGAGAAGAGAGTTTTTTTTTTCTTTTGTTCTTATGATTTTTGATACCAAAAATCAATTTATATTTATGCCATAATATTTATTAAATAATAATAAATCTATGACACAAGCCATGCAAAGGCTTAGAGTGTCAAACACTCTAATTCCATGCATAACATTTGAGTGAATTACACACACTATCACCATGCAATGCATCATCAATATAATAATACATATAATGACATGTGTCATGTGGGCCCCACACGTTTCCAAATGAAAGTGGGCCCACGTGCACTCACGCGTTCGGGTTCGATATTTCCGAAATACCGAACTTGCGTCGCGACGTTAATTAAATCGAATTTAAATAAATAATCGCTCCTAGCGAAATTATTATTTACGTCGCTTACGAATTAATTCTAAATTAACTCGTATGCCCGAATTAAAATCTAATTTTAATTTCGCGTCGAAATCGAATTTCAATTATTATATCGAATATAATAATTTTACTGATTAATTCCAAATTAATCGTTCTCTCTCTCTAAATAAGGCACTTTATCCGAGATAAAGTTTCTCCGCAATTAATCCAAGATTAATTAAGTTCGAATCAAATATCATAGGTGAATCTTCAGGAAGCGACCCAAGAGATCTCCGGATATTTTGGCAGTGAATACGGTCGTCGATAATCCGAACACGCACGTACCTCGTACTACGTTCTTACCGATTCACAAGACAAGGTTGGCTTCTAGCAAAGCGCCATGCCTACCCAATTCTCCAGAAATATTCTTATAGGAATATAAGATCTATATCAAGCGTAGTATACCGTAGTATTGCGTACATCGATCCAGTATCGGATGATCACATGCTAGGCCTGGGGCTGGAGATGTGTCTGCCCCGTACGAAACATATATCGGACATCAAGCAACTAGTCTCTTTAAATCGGACAATCCTGACCTTGTCATATTGTCCCGACGGTTGCAACCTTTTATAGAGTACTAGTTCTGTGTCCTGCGTGATCATCACCTCCATATGTCTGAAGCGATACTTCCATCTTGACATCACATCCAGTACACTACGATTCTCGATAAACCCAGAAGAGGTGTACACAGAACCGGTTAAGGTCCCCAACCACCAAAACCAAAGTTTACCGATTGTCGCAAGTACTAGCGATGTAAGTCTCAGGTTAAGACCATATACCCCTACCCTGATGCGGCCTCCCATAGACACGCAGACATACTACCAATGGGATTCCGCGGGGTCTATCCAGAGCGAAGCTGTTTTCCGTACCATCGGTAAAACACAACCTCCTATCGCACTTGCATAAGTATCCAATACTTAAATATATGAGAACTATGCCGTTGTGCCCTCACAACGTGCACAAGCGCAATACTAGTCTATTCCGCATTATCGATGTCCAGTCTCGATAATACTACGACTAGGGATATTTAATGATTAAACCTTTGGGGACTGATACTGTCTCATATCATTCTCAGTCCAGTACTAATCATATGGACTTTCGCCATTTATAACTCAAAGTAAATAATATTACAAAACGGCAAAAGGCAATTTCATTATCACATAGTTAATTTTGTACAATAATACAATATCATTTACAAACAGTGACGCTATGGGACATAATGTCTAACAATCTCCCACTTGGCCTATAGCCAGTCACTCAAGCATCTAATACCCGAACTATGTATGTGTCGTTCAAAAACTTGCTGTAGAACAGCTTTCGTCAGCGGATCTGCAATGTTGTCATCTGATGTGACCTTCTCGACTTTTACATCGCCACGATGTATAATCTCCCGAATCAGATGATAACGTCGAAGAACATGCTTGGACCGTTGATGAGACCTTGGTTCCTTAGCCTGTGCTATAGCCCCGTTATTGTCACAATACAATGGAACGGGCTCAGCTGCTAACGGAACTACTCCTAATCCGATTAGGAACTTTCGGATCCAAACTGCCTCCTTTGCTGCTTCAGATGCAGCGATGTACTCCGCTTCTGTTGTTGAATCGGCAACAGTATCTTGCTTGGAAGATTTCCAGCTCACTGCTCCGTTATTCAAGCAAAAAATGTACCCGGATTGCGACTTGTAGTCATCCTTGTCGGTTTGGAAACTTGCATCGGTATACCCAGATACCGCAAGTTCTCCACCTCCATAAATTAAGAAAGCATCCTTAGTTCGTTTAAGATACTTAAGGATATTCTTAACTGCTATCCAGTGACCTTCACCTGGATCGGCCTGATAGCGACTGCACATGCTCAAAGCATATGAGACATCAGGTCGTGTACATATCATGGCATACATGATCGATCCGACTGCCGAGGCGAACGGTATCCGACTCATGTGGTCTCTCTCTCCCTGAGTCTTAGGACACATGTCCTTAGACAGAGAGGTACCACGTACCATTGGAACCAATCCCCTCTTGGATTGTTCCATGTTGAATCTCTTCAACACTTTATCAATGTATGTACTCTGGGAGAGTCCAAGCAGCTTTCTAGATCTATCCCTGTAGATCTTTATTCCAAGAATAAAGGCTGCTTCTCCCAGATCTTTCATGGAGAATTTTAATGAAAGCCAAGCTTTCACCGACGTTAGCATGGGAATGTCATTGCCTATAAGCAATACGTCGTCGACATAAAGGACAATAAAAGTAAGTGCTCTCCCCTAACCTTCTTGTATACACAAGGGTCATCTGCGTTTTGCACGAAATCATATTCTTTTATGATCTCATCAAAACGCTGATTCCATGACCGTGATGCTTGCTTCAATCCATAAATGGATCGATTTAACTTACAAACCTTGTTTGCAAGTCTAGGTACGATAAAACCGTCAGGTTGTTGCATATAAACATCCTCCAAAAGGTTTCCGTTAAGGAAAGCGGTTTTAACGTCCATCTGCCATATCTCGAAGTCGAAATATGCAGCTATTGCAAGCATTATCCGAATGGATTTAATCATGGCAACGGGTGAGAAGGTTTCGTCATAATCAATACCATATTGTTGACGATACCCCTTCGCTACAAGCCTAGCCTTGTACGTTTGTACGTTGCCATCCATGTCGGTCTTCTTCTTGAAGATCCATCTGCATCCAATAGGCTTTACGCCTTCTGGTGCATCAACCAGTGTCCAAACTTGGTTGGCGTACATGGAATCCATCTCGGACTTCATGGCTTCTTGCCATAAAGCGGAATCGATATTTTGTATCGCTTCCTCATACGTAGCCGGCTCATTATCCTCAATAAGATTAATATCTATATGAGGTGAGATCAGGAACCCATACCTCTCAGGTACTGTTCTGACTCTCTCCGACCTACGCGGTCCTTGTGTATGTGAAGTTTGTGGTACAGACTCATCCCGGATGGTCTGTTCTTGTTCCGTCGTTGATTCATTGCCAGGAACAGTATCACTACGATCTTCATCGAGTTCTATTCTTTCCTCCCACTTACCACTGCTTTTAGGAATTCCTTCTCAAGGAAAACCGCATGTAGAGCAACAAATACTTTGTTCTCTTGTGGGTAATAGAAGTAATATCCTTTGGTTTCCCTAGGATATCCAACGAAAAGGCATTTATCAGATTTTGGTTCAAGTTTGGTGCCTTCCAAACGTTTAACATATGCCCAGCATCCCCAAATCTTTAGGAAAGAGAAACCTGGTTTCCTTCCTGTCCATATCTCATATGGGGTCTGTTTAACAGACTTCGACGGTACCTTATTCAAAATAAGTATAGCACTGTTTAATGCGTATCCCCAGAAGGATATTGGTAGCTCAGTGCGACTCATCATTGACCTCACCATGTCCAACAAGGTGCGGTTTCTCTCTCGTTCGGACACACCGTTTAATTGTGGTGTTCCAGGAGGAGTCCACTGTGAAAGAATACCATATTCTTTCAAGTAATCTTGAAACTCATAACTTAAGTATTCGCCACCACGGTCTGACCGTAATGTCTTGATACTCATCCCTGTTTGTTTCTCCACTTCGTGTCGAAACTCTTTGAATTTCTCAAAAGTTTCCGACTTGTGTCTCATAAGATACACATAACCGTAACGAGATGCATCATCTGTAAAGGTTACGAAGTAGTGAAATCCACCTCTAGCCTGGCTAGACATGGGCCCGCATACGTCAGTATGAACGAGAGCTAACAGTTCTGTGGCACGTTCACCTTTACCGCTAAAAGGTGATTTAGGCATTTTGCCTAAAAGACAAGATTCGCAGACGTCATATGAATTGGGATCAAATTCAAGTACCCACTCTTTGAAAGTGTGGATATGCGAGTCTTGTTGATGTGTCCTAGACGACAATGCCACATATAAGCTTCATCTTTTAGATTACTCCTTTTGAGCCTTTTGTTTGTCATTTTAGGAGATTCATTTATATTCAAAATATAAAGACCGTTATTTGCAACAGCTGTGCAAATTTCTGCATCATTTTTATATAAATAACACCCAGTGTTCCTGAATACAAAAGTGTAACCCTGCTGGGTTAACAAGGATACAGATATAATATTCCTAGTTAAACTAGGTACAAAATAACAGTTCAAAAGTTTAAGTTCATGCCCTGAGGGCAGTACTAAAACAAAAGTCCCTACGGCCAAAACAGCAACTGGTGTTCCGTTTCCGACCCGTAGATCCATCTCCCCTGATGCCAGCACCCTGCTATCATGCAGATCCTGCACATCAGTACAAATATGAGCACCACAACCAGAATCAAAAATCCAATTTTTAAAACTAGAAGTATTCATATTTATCTCAATAACAAACATACCAGAGGCAATGGCCTTGCCAGCCTTGATATCCTCCCTCTGCACAATGCTCATTCGGCAGTCACGTTTCCAGTGACCCCTCTTGCCGCAGTTAAGGCAGATGTCCCGAGATTTGTCCTTTGGCTTCCTAGAAGCCACTGTCAACTTGCCTTTACCCTTCTTCTTGAACTTCTTCTTCCTTGCACCTCCAATTGCCTTGGGGCCACCCTTTGGCGCATGAGAGGTCAATGCAAAATGCGCCTCGCGCTTGCTCCCCTTTAGGAGTTCCCTTTCGGACTCCTTCAGCACAGACAACAACTCTCCAAGAGTGTCGTCAGTATCCATCAACTTATAGTTGATGATGATTTGTTTCCAAGTATCAGGAAGTGACTGCAAGATCATATCTATAGTCAGCTCAGCCTCCAAGACTATTCCCATATTGGCCAACTCATCAATGTCGGCGATCATTTGAGTCCCGTGGGCTTCAACTGATGCGCCGTCTGTCATCCGGGAGCGGAAGAGTTTCCTTACTAGCTCGTACCTCTTCATCCGCTTATTGGTGCGGTGAAGATCACGCAATCTTGCCATCATGTTATAGGGATCCAAGTCCCTATTCTGGCGTCTGAAATGCTGAGTCATTGCAGCTAGCATAACTGACTGAGCTTGGTCACAATCATCACTATGAGTTTTCCATAACTCTAGCTCCAGTGGCTCAGTGGGTTTAGGCGGGAGAGGTCTCTGAATAGTATACAGTATCCTCTCAGCCCCAAGCACTATCTTGAGGTTCATTTCCCAGTCGGCAAAGTTTGTCCCTTTGAAGACATTATCGCCCATGATTATGTCGCGGATATTACCTTTGCCAATCATCTTGACAACTATAGTCCAACTATAAAGTCAACGATGTTATGGGTACAGTCAAACTGTTACATATAAAAATAACAATATATTAGTCCAACTAATTATTTAAAATATTGACGAAATAATTTTGAAAGACGCGTAAGGCTAAATATCTGAATGAAATTGCAAATTCAATAATAGCCTCCCACTATTTTCTTCAAGTTTCTAACCCTCTGTAGACAACTCGGGAAATAGAATTTCCTAGTGGGCTAGGATCCCGTTAAATAACACACAACCTTGACTTTGGCCAACAAGTTGTATGATATTTAACTAGGTAGATCTCGAAGATCAATTGGATCCCATCCAATTCCTAGATCCGTTAGGTGGACATCCAAGTCCGAAACATATATCTAATACATATGTCAATGTATCTAATACATTTTCCTAACCATTTCCTCTGAATCAACTAAGCCTTGGCTTTGGCACAACAAACCTAATGATTCCAGTTAAGCGGGACCCATTGACAAGGAAAATTTCGTAATCAATGTCGATGGACAAGAAGTGATCTTGACTTTGGCCAACAAATCACAACTTGGACAGGACACCGATGTGGAACAAAACTCTCATGATTCAAACACATCCTCAATTGACAAAGGTCTTGACTTTGGCCAACAAACCAATGCCAATTTCGGATCTTGAGAAAGAATCATTCAACGAAGGAAAATCGCTTAATATTGTTTGAGGGATTTTTGCGTAATTGGCAACCAATTAATTTATCTTTGTTAGGTCTCATCATCATACACCCTTAAGCATGCTTCTAAAACATCATAAAGCGCGTAAAGTAAAGTAATAGTGATATGCGGATGGATATATAAACAACTTGTTCCTAGAACAAATCACTAATCCTCCCTTTCCTCTCCCCTTAGCACTATTCTACTTCTACCCAATTACATAATACAATAAGAGAAACCTCATTTACATTGAGGGGAATTAGGTGAGAAGAGAATACAAAGAGATAAAGAGATAAGGCTGGACACGCAGGTCCAATTTATAAATTCCAAATTTACAATAATTTCTAAAATTACCCTTTCCCTTCTAATATCCATCCGATATACACTATTCATTCATCACATACATATATATTCAAACAAGACATGCTTTTACAACCAATCTAATCCAATTAATTAGTCTTTGTTAAAGTGATCATCCAATGTTCAAACAACGGTTTGATTTTGTGCGAGTCCAACTCGATTTAGAATAAGTACATAAGGTACGAATTCGCGAATTATATCGAACTACTAATTAAATCTAATTTAATTCGTATTCAATACTAATTCAATTATTTAATTCCAAATTAAATGTTTACACTTTTAATGTGCTTTAAAGACTTAGATTCTAAATCCAATTCTATTGGGTCTCAAAGCCCAACTAACATCCAATGTTTAATTTAATTCAAGTCAAATGGGCTTTCAATTGATTTATTAAGGCTTGGGCTTTGGTCAATGTGGGTCATACCCAATTACCAAGCCCAAATAAGGAATCACCCTTAAGTGCCATAAAACCAATTTCAAGCCCATAAGGCCCAATTAAATTATTAAAGCCCATTATATTATATTGGACTTAATGGAGTGATTTAGGCCAAATTGGATCCAATCCATTTGGCCCAAATCTACTTGGTCCAACCAAGCCCATTATGCCCAAATACAATATTAAAAGCCCAATTCACCAATTAAGCCCATTAATTAAATTTAATATTCCAAACATTAAAGTCCAATTAATTAAAGTGTAATACCAAGATTAATATATTAAACCAAATATTTCAAAAATACCCATTTAATTTATTAATCATGTATTGTTCAAAATAAATGTCCAACATTAATTTTAACAAAAAATCAACTCCTTTACATGTCTTATGTATTCGGCCAAGGTGAGTTTTTGTGTCGATTTGCTTTTTCAATCCGATTGAATTACTAATCTACGTTCCGTACACGTTCTAAGTCATCCAATGATCTTAAACACAAAAAATCCAATCCACTCCAAGTAGCAACACATTCGGCCAAGGCATGAGTTTGGGGAAAAATCATCCAATGCATTTTTCATAAAATTGATTCCATATAACATCATGTTATATACATGCAAGCATACTTATTAATCAAATTTCACAAGAACATGCTTATATCAATTTCTTCATGCCATTCGGCCAAGGTGAAGATTTTGGGGAAAAATCATCCAATGCATTTTTCATAAAATTGATTCCATGTAATATCATTCTATATACATGCAAGCATACTTATTCATCAAATTTCACAAGAACATGCTTTTATCAATTTACCACACCCATTCGGCCAAGGTCAAAATTTTGGGGAAAAATCATCCAATGCATTTTTCATAAAATTGATTCCATGTAAATCATTCTATATACATGCAAGCATACTCATTCATCAAATTTCACAAGAACATGCTTCAACCAATTTTGTCAAATTTTAACCTAAAGTATTTCATGCTTAACCATGGCTCTGATACCATTGTTGGTTTCTATAATATGTCCCAAGGAAAGATTAAGCATTCATGAAATACAACAAAGAATATATATAAAAGACGAAGTATGGCGGAATCATACTTACAATGCTTTGTTGATGAAGAAAAACAAACCAAATGGAAGCTCCAAGGTGGATGACTTTCGGCCAAGGAAGACAAGAAGAAGGAAGCTCCAAGCTTTGTGTATTCCTTGCTCTATGATGGTTTCCCTATCACCTCTTTTGATCCCTGAAGGTGCTAGCCTTGTATGTTCCAAACAATAACTTTTCTTCAAGCTTGGCAACCAAAATGAAGAAGATGAAGACCAAAACTGCATGCAGTTTTCGGTCATGAAAGAGAAAGAAGAGTTTTTTTTTTTCTTTTGTTCTTATTGATTTTTGATACCAAAAATCAATTTATATTTATGCCATAATATTTATTAAATAATAATAAATCTATGACACAAGCCATGCAAAGGCTTAGAGTGTCAAACACTCTAATTCCATGCATAACATTTGAGTGAATTACACACTATCACCATGCAATGCATCATCAATATAATAATACATATAATGACATGTGTCATGTGGGCCCCACACGTTTCCAAATGAAAGTGGGCCCACGTGCACTCACGCGTTCGGGTTCGATATTTCCGAAATACCGAACTTGCGTTGCGACGTTAATTAAATCGAATTTAAATAAATAATCGCTCCTAGCGAAATTATTATTTACGTCGCTTACGAATTAATTCTAAATTAACTCGTATGCCCGAATTAAAATCTAATTTTAATTTCGCGTCGAAATCGAATTTCAATTATTATATCGAATATAATAATTTTACTGATTAATTCCAAATTAATCGTTCTCTCTCTCTAAATAAGGCACTTTATCCGAGATAAAGTTTCTCCGCAATTAATCCAAGATTAATTAAGTTCGAATCAAATATCATAGGTGAATCTTCAGGAAGCGACCCAAGAGATCTCCGGATATGTTGGCAGTGAATACGGTCGTCGGATAATCCGAACACGCACGTACCTCGTACTACGTTCTTACCGATTCACAAGACAAGGTTGGCTTCTAGCAAAGCGCCATGCCTACCCAATTCTCCAGAAATATTCTTATAGGAATATAAGATCTATATCAAGCGTAGTATACCGTAGTATTGCGTACATCGATCCAGTATCGGATGATCACATGCTAGGCCTGGGGCTGGAGATGTGTCTGCCCCGTACGAAACATATATCGGACATCAAGCAACTAGTCTCTTTAAATCGGACAATCCTGACCTTGTCATATTGTCCCGACGGTTGCAACCTTTTATAGAGTACTAGTTCTGTCCTGCGTGATCATCACCTCCATATGTCTGAAGCGATACTTCCATCTTGACATCACATCCAGTACACTACGATTCTCGATAAACCCAGAAGAGGTGTACACAGAACCGGTTAAGGTCCCCAACCACCAAAACCAAAGTTTACCGATTGTCGCAAGTACTAGCGATGTAAGTCTCAGGTTAAGACCATATACACCTACCCTGATGCGGCCTCCCATAGACACGCAGACATACATACTACCAATGGGATTCCGCGGGGTCTATCCAGAGCGAAGCTGTTTTCCGTACCATCGGTAAAACACAACCTCCTATCGCACTTGCATAAGTATCCAATACTTAAATATATGAGAACTATGCCGTTGTGCCCTCACAACGTGCACAAGCGCAATACTAGTCTATTCCGCATTATCGATGTCCAGTCTCGATAATACTACGACTAGGGATATTTAATGATTAAACCTTTGGGGACTGATACTGTCTCATATCATTCTCAGTCCAGGTACTAATCATATGGACTTTCGCCATTTATAACTCAAAGTAAATAATATTACAAAACGGCAAAAGGCAATTTCATTATCACATAGTTAATTTTGTACAATAATACAATATCATTTACAAACAGTGACGCTATGGGACATAATGTCTAACAGATAGAACTATAAATTTCCTCCAATGTACCTAAGCCACATGGAAAGCAATAAAATCATCAGCAACGGTTTATCATTTCTATACCAAATGTTCAGACATACCTGATACGATCAGTTCCTCTCCGTTTGATGATCCAATAAGATTGCCTCTGCCAAGGGTTTTGGGATGATTCCCAAAACATGACTGCCTCCTTCCTGTACAGCCTTTGAAACGATCCCCATAATCTGAGATTTCCTCCGCCATATATTAAGTGCATATTCCTGTAGCTAAAACTCGACCCAATTCCTGTGCTGCTTCTATGTATTGTGGTTTAGTACCAACAGTACTACCGCAAAACCACAGATGTTTTCAACTCGTCTTCTTGAAGTGGCTTCCATTTTTGTTTTTTTTCTTTCTCAACTCTGGATGACTTCAAAGGTGCAATGATGATTGAATTTATAGTACCTGAAAAGGGTGAGTAAAAATAGCAAAGTATATTCCAAAGACGATTAGTAGCAAAATAGTAAATAGATATGATAGTCAACAAGATCTGGATCCTGTCGGAGAAACAAAAGAAAACAACAAAACAAATCATATTATTAGGAAAAGACAAAGAGATATAATATGTACAAAAATCTACAGCTTGATTAACGTCTATGCGTCAGGGACAAGCTTCCCATCCAATTTTCTTATAAATTGGCAAACAGGGTCTTTTTTAGTCAGATTCCCAAGACTTAATTGTTGTCTTTCTTTTTGAATTGTGTATGTAATCTGCGAAAGGCTATGTGAACATATCCACTGGGATGCGTCTCAAGAGTCGAAGATATATCATCTAAAGACTCCTTACTCAAGCCATCCCTAATGAATTTAATTTTGTCTTCGCGATTATCAGACACCATTCCTAAAGAACGACAACGAGTATTGCAATTCCAACGTGCACATTTGTAACAAACACCCATTTGTTTAGCTCTTCGTTTCTTTGCATAGGTGCTTCTTCCAAAACCAAGCAGATGTGAAATAAAAGAGTCAGAAGACTCACCTGCCAATCGGACTCGTGCTTCAATTACCCAACGAATGTCATTGGGAACACCATAGATTGTCAGTAACCTCATCCGTTCCAAGCGAGCTTTGTAGACTTTCATCAGAGATTTTTTAGGGAGAGAAGGAAATTGCTTGTGAAGATTTGCGAGAACTTCTTCCATCTTGAATTACTTAATCTGCAAAAACTAAACACACAAAAACTAAATCACACCAAATCACAATATATACAAAAATTGCATGGGTTGCCTCCCTGCGAGCGCTAAGTTTAAAGTCGTCAGCTAGACGTGACTTCTTGAATGTTTATGCTGGATCTGAAAGTGTGACACTTTCTTTTTGTCGCTCAAATGATTCTCCCCAGTAGTGCTTGACACGCTGACTGTTAACTTTGAATGTGTTGTTGGTATTGGGATCCAGTAACTCAACAGCTCCATATGGTAAAACCTGAGTGATCACAATGGTCCGGACTACCTAGATTTTAACTTTCCAGGGAAAAGTTTCAATCTCGAGTTGTAACACAACACCTGCTGCCTTGGTTCCAACTGTCTGTGCACTATTTTTTGGTCATGCCATTTTTTGGTCTTTTCCTTGTATAATTTGGCATTGTCATAAGCCTGTAGGCGAAATTCCTCCAATTCATTGAGTTGGTGAAGTCTTTTCTCTCCTGCAGCTTGTGAGTCAAGATTCAACTTCTTCAGTGCCCATACGCCTTGTGTTCAAGCTCAACTGGCAGATGGCATGTTTTCCCAAACACCAATCGATATGGGGACATACCAATGGGTGTCTTGTAAGCTGTTCGGTAGGCCCATAATGCATCATCTAATTTTGTAGACCAGTCCCTCCTTGTTGATCCAACAGTCCTTTCTAGGATTCTCTTGATCTCCCTGTTTGAAACCTCAACTGTCCATTTGACTGTGGATGGTAAGCAGTGGCAACTTTGTGAGTAACTCCGTTTTGGATAGAAGTGCATCGAAGTATTTGTTGCAGAAATGAGAGCCACCATCGCTGATGATTGCTCGAGGTGTTCCAAACCGAGTGAAAATGTTCTTTTTTAGGAATTTGATCACCACTTTGGAATCATTGGATGGTAGTGCAATTGCCTCAACCCATTTGGAGACGTAGTCTACAGCAACCAGGATGTACAGGTTTCCAAATGATGGAACAAAGGGTCCCATGAAATCAATACCCCATACATCGAATATTTCCACTTCCAGAATGTTTTGCAACGGTCCTTCGTTTCTTCTCGAAATATTCCCTGTTCTCTGGCACCTGTCACATTG
The DNA here is from genome assembly GCA_019454045.1 of Zanthoxylum bungeanum. Lineage (NCBI taxonomy): Eukaryota > Viridiplantae > Streptophyta > Magnoliopsida > Sapindales > Rutaceae > Zanthoxylum > Zanthoxylum bungeanum. The sequence continues at coordinate 43,048 of SKCR01037865.1, read as the reverse complement.
AAAAGCAAAAAGATAAGCATCTTTAAAAAGTGTGGGCCAGAACAAACCTGATTGAAGGACTTTGGCTGCAGTTTTGTTTCCACTAAAGTGTCGCCGTATGGTGATGAATGACAGTGTTGCAAAACACTGTTGACCTCCTCCTGTGGAACACCCGTCTCAGTAATTGATCAGCACAACAGCGTTTAAACAGTACGGTTCATCCCAGACATAGTGCTTGACTTCTTTGAAGAACTTCTTCCGTTGCTGAGTTGTCCATTCCAACGGCCCTTTTCCTGATACAATATAATTGACATAGTCAGCATACCAAGGGACTTCATGTTGTTTTATGGAAAACAGTTGTTCATCTGGAAAATTTTCTTTGATTGTCAGTTCTTTATCAGCTGTTTCTCCATTCTCGAGCCTCGATAAGTGATCTGCCACATGGTTTTCTGTTCCTTCCTGTCTCAAATCTCCACGTCGAATTCTTGCAAAAGAAGTATCCAACGGATCAATCTGGGTTTGGCATCTTTCTTTGTGATCAGATATTTGATTGCTGAATGATCTGTGTAGACCACCACTTTGGGACCCAGCAGATAAGAGCGGAATTTGTCAAAACGTACACAACTGCGAGCAACTCCTTTTCAGTGGTTGTGTAGTTGAGTTGAGCTTCATTCAGAGTTCTGCTGGAGTAGTAAATGGTGTGAAAATCTTTGCTTTGCGTTGTCCCAAAACTGCACCTACAGCAAAATCACTAGCATCACACATTACCTCAAATGGAAGGGTCCAATCTGGTGTTACAATGATGGGGGCAGAAATCAGCTTCTGTTTTAAGATCTCGAAAGCTTCCTGGCATTCTTTGGTGAAGTTGAAAGGCACATCCTTTTCCAGAAGATTGCAAAGAGGTTTGGCAATCTTGGAAAAGTCTTTGATAAATCTCCTGTAAAAACCTGCATGTCCAAGAAACTCCGAATCCCTTTTACAGATGTTGGTGGAGGTAGTTTCTCAATTGTCTTGATCTTTGCTTTGTCTACCTCGATTCCCTTTTGTGAGATCCGATGTCCAAGAACAATGCCTTCTTGTACCATGAAATGGAATTTCTCCCAATTGAGTACCAGGTTTGTATCTTCGCACCTTTGTAATACCTGTTCCAAATTTTCAAACATGGTCAAAAGAATCTCCAAAACAACAGAAAAATCATAAAAAAACCTCCATACTCTGCTCCAGCATGTCTGAGAAGATGGCCATCATGCAACGCTGAAAAGTAGCAGGGGCATTACGTAATCCAAATGGCATCCTGCGGAAAGCAAAAGTACCATAGGGACATGTAAAAGTAGTTTTCTCCTGGTCTTCTGGTGCGATGGCAATCTGATTGTACCCTGAATATCCGTCAAGAAAACAATAGAACTCATGTCCTGCCAGTCTGTCTAACATCTGGTCAATGAATGGCAGCGGAAAATGGTCCTTTCTCGTGGCTTTGTTCAGCTTCCTGTAATCCATACATACTCTCCATCCAGTCACCGTTCTTGTTGGAATCAGCTCGTTCTTTTCATTGGTGACAACAGTAATTCCTCTTTTCTTTGGTACACACTGCATAGGACTTACCCAAGTGCTATCTGAGATGGGGTAAATGATGCCAGCATCCACCATTTGATGATTTCTTTCTTCACGACTTCCTTCATGATTGGATTGAGTCTCCGTTGATGCTCCACTGTGGGTTTGTATTCATCATTCATCAGGATCTTGTGCATGCAAAATGATGGACTAATGCCTCGAATGTCTGCTATAGTCCAGCCAATGGCTCTTTTGTGCTCTCGTAACACTCTTAGTAGCTTTTCTTCTTCTGTCCAATGTTAGTGAAGAAGAAATAATAACAGGTAATTCAGAAGAGTTTCCAAGAAATGCATACCTGAGATGGCTTGGAAGTAACTTTAATTCCAGCTGCGGTGGTTCTTCAATCGAAGGTTTGATTCGATCTTTCTTTGGCAGTTCCAAGCTTTCAAATGGTGGTGTTACTTTGAATCGGAATGGTTTGTCAAGGTAGTTGATACATTCCAAGATTTCAGCATCTAGCTCGCTGTCAGTCATGTTGGTGATGCAAGCTTCAAGTGTATCCATGGGATTTGACTCAGTGTTTTGAATAATTTTATCAACAACATCAATTCTGAAGCATTCTTCTTCTTCCTTTTCATCTCGCTTGGAAATTTCATGGCTTGGAAAACATTAAAGGTCACTTCTTGGTCCTGCACTTTCATGGTTAGTTCTCCTTTTTGCACATCAATCACAGTTTTACCTGTAGCCAAAAATGGTCTTCCAAGAATGATAGGTACTTCTTTGTCTTCTTCCATGTCAAGGATGATGAAGTCTGCTGGAAGGATTAGTTTGTCAACTTTAACCAGCACATTTTCCACAACTCCTCTCGGAAATGCGAGTGTTCGATCAGCAAGTTGCAAAGATACTGAGGTAGGCATTGCTTCTCCAATTTGTAATTTCCTGTAAATAGAAAAAGGCATTAAATTAACACTGGCACCTAAATCACATAAAGCCTTACCGATAATGTTCTCCAATGGTGCATGGAACTGTGAAACTGCCAGGATCTTTCAACTTCGGGGGAAGTTTCCTCTGAATGATGGCGCTGCATTCTTCTGTCAAAGGTACTGTTTCGTAGTCTCCCAATCTCCATTTTCGTGAAAGAATGTCTTTCATGAATTTGACATAACTGGGCATTTGTTCCAAGGCTTCTGCAAATGGTATGTTAATGTGCAGCTTTTTGAAAATCTCCAAGAAACGAGCAAATTGTTTGTCCAGTTTATTTTTCTGAAGACGCTGAGGAAAAGGTGGAGGTGGAGTGATCTGTTCTGGTTCTTTTTCCTTTGCTTCTTTTTCCTTTGCTTCTTTTTCCTCGACTTCTTTTGGAACTTCTTCTTGAGACATCTGGATTCCAACATCTTTGTTGATCTCAGTATCGCTCTTTAAGGTAATGGCTTGACATTTATCCTTCCCTCGGTTCCTTGGATTTGGTTCTGTGGTGCTGGGAAGATTACCTGGCGGTCTGTAACTCTGAGCATTGGCCAGTTGTCCGATTTGATTCTCCAGTGCTTTGATGGAAGTTGATTGGCTCTGAATCATGGCTTCATATCTTTTTAATTGAGCTAGCATCTCTGCCATTACTGGTTCATTTGTCTGCTCATGGCCTTTATTCTGTTGCTGGAATCCGGGTGGTGGATAGCTCTTTTGCCCTGAATTTTTGCTCCATGAAAAATTAGGATGATTCCTCCACCCTGGGTTGTAGGTGTTGGAATATGGATTGTTCCCCTGTCTGTTGAAATTGTTGACATAATTCACCGTCTCTTCAAGTTGTTGTGGTTCCGGTACTCCTCCATATGGTGAACTTGTGGATCCAATGGTAAGAGTCTCCATGAATTTACATATTTGATCTAACTTGGTGTTGACTGCTGTATTGGCTCCAACTTCATAGATTCCTGCAATTCTTTGAATCAGACTTCTTTCTGTTGGCCACAAGGAATTGTTGTTGGCCATTTCTTCGATTAGTTCCCAGGCTTGATCTTCTCCTTTTGCCGTTAAGGCTCCTCCAGCAGCAGCATCAATTGTGGTTCTCATTATTCCAGAAAGTCCATTATAGAATGTTTGGACTTGAAGCCATTTTGGAATCTCATGGTGTGGACATTTCCGGAGTAAATCTTTGTACCTTTCCCAAGCTTCGTACATGGATTCTGAATCTTGCTGCACAAAGGATGTGATGTCATTTCTCAACTTTCCAGTTCTGGCTGGTGGAAAGCATTTTGCAAGAAATTTGGTGGCTAAAGTGTTCCATGTTGTGATAGACCCTGCTGGTAATGAATGTAGCCACGCTTTAGCTCTGTCCTTCAAGGAGAATGGGAATACACGCAGTCTCATTGCTTCTTCAGCTTCTCGGTTGTAATTGAAAGTGCCACAAACTTCCAGGAAGTTGCTGATGTGGGCATTAGGATCTTCAGTTGCATTTCCTCCAAACTGAACTGACTGCCGAATCATCTGAATGCAAGTTTTGATGTCTCCTGCATTTGCTGGTAATGGAGGAAGTACAATACATGAAATGAGTCTGTCAACCACCGGAATGGTTCTGTCTCGAATGGGAATTGGTGGTGCGACCTCCAAAGGTTCAGGTTCCATGTTGACTAAAGCTTCTTGGGCTTCTCGCCTTTCCCTTCTCAACTGTCTGATGGTTCTTTCAATTTCTGGGTCAAGCGGTCGGAGTTCAAAGCTTTTGGTTCGTCTCATGAAGTTTCTAAAAACCTGAAACACAAGAAAACAAAAACAATAAGTAAAAAGAAATTAGATACAAGTAAAAGTATCTAACCCCTAAACTAATAATAAAAGATAAATAAGTCCCCAGCAAAGGCGCCAAAAACTTGACCGGCGTAAACACACACGTATAACACAAGCGTATGTATCGTTCAAATAGTATAAAAAGTATCGATCCCACGAGGACTTAAAACCTTATCTTATTAATTTTTATGAGGTTAACTGTTTACTGGTATCTAACAAATTGTTTGATTGATTTGAAATGGCAACGATTCTAAATTTAAAGACAAGTAAGTAAATTGTTTAAAAGTAGATTTTAAGGAAATTCAATATTAAAAACTATCCATGGTTGTGATTTATTTCAATATTATTTAAAAGATGAAGTAGTTATCTTATAGTTGGGTAATATATCAATTTAATAACCTGGAACACTAAATTATGTAAAAGCCTCTTCCGATGGTCAATTACAAATACCTAGTATAATCCAATTGAACCATATGTCTATGTTAACCAAATTACCTAGATTCATTACGTTCAAGTTTCAATTATGGCTACCCCCGCCCAACAGGTATATTCCTATCCTGTAAGGAAATCTATTAAAGGGTTATCTATCCTCAAGGAAGATCTTGGGCTATTGAATCTAAGGTCTTAAACTTAAAATCCCTATGTCTAGTTCATTTTAAGTTTACCTAATCAATTTAATTAATGGCCAGTTAATTAAAGAGCATTAAGATTAAGACTCAATAAATAAATCTTTAAATTACCCAAACTATAATTTAACCCTTATAAACCGGTTTAATTGAAATTCATCACAACCCTAGATAACTAACTTAGCTACGACCCATAACTAGGGCTAAAAACTTAAAAGACTTAAAATAAAATTGCATAAAGTAAATGCGGTAAAATAAATGCTGAAAGTGAATTAAAATAAAATTGCTAAGGTAAAAGGAATTACTTCTACTATATACTAATTAGATTTCTCCCATAATATAATATAAGCTTTGCAAAACATTACCAACCAGCCATATAAGCGGTATTTTGATTTAATCAGTTTAAAAACAACCAGCCATAAAGGCGGAATCATTTTAATATAAACCAGCCATAAAGGCGGAACCAAATAAACCAGCCATAAAGGCGGAACCAAAATAACCAGCATAAAGGCGGAATATGAATTTTATTACCCACCGACCAATCTGGCGGTATCCTGATTAAGTCAATTTAAAACTTTGAATATATTATAATTATGGGAGAATAATCTAAGAAGCAATAGTAAAAGAATTACCTTTTACCCAAGCAGAGGGAAGTTACCTCCTCATAATGAGTAGTAAAAACTGTAAAATAAAGAAAGTAAATTATTATTATTACAGAACTTAATTAAAAATTACAAAACTTTATTAAAAGAAACTTAGAGAGAGAAGAACTCCCTAACTACATCAAAGAAGTGGGAGGAAATGGTACAACAAAAACGGAAATCTCGAGCGCTATTTATAGGCGCGGATGGGGTCTGGGCGTCGCGACGCTGGTTCCGCGTCGCGACGCGCGCTACAGTGACACGTGTCACTTGCTGATTCACTGGCTCAGATCTTATCCGATGACGTGGCACTGTTCATGACGTCATTGCTTACGTCACTCTGAGGTAAGACTGTCGGCAGCGTCAGATCGTGACACGTGGCAGAGGCGCATTTTAGCAAGTCCGTTGCGATGTCGACACGTGTCAAGGTGCAAGATAGCATAGATGATGATTGTCGGCACCATAGGATGATGACACGTGGCAGCGCACGTTAGCAGATCGGCTGTGATGGTGACACGTGTCACGGCGTATTTTAGCAAAGTCAAACTTTTCTCAAATTCTGATTTGTGGACCCGGCGCATGATAGCAGATCCGGCGCATGCTGGGCGTCGCGGCGCGCAGTGATCCAGCGTCGCGACGCGCAAGAGACGAAAATATTCCTTTTGACGCATTTTTGTCCGGTTTTGCCTCAAATTGCCTCCAGTGCTTTCCAAACTTTATTTATCTGCAAAATAACAACAAAACACATCAAAACGTTCATAAAACTCGAGAAACAATACAAACATTATGTTAAATGAGTGAGAAATAGTGATATAAATATCACTCATCAAAGTTCCAATTATTGCTACCCACGCCCGACAGTTATATGTCTATCCTGTAAGGAAATCTATTAAAGGGTTATCTATCCTCAAGGAAGATCGTGGGCTATTAAGTCTAAGGCTGAAACCTAAAATTCTTTTGTCAAGTTTATTTTAGATTTACCACATCAATCTTATTGGTGATCAGACAACAAGAAGCATTAAGCTTAAGACTTAATAAGTAAACCTTTAAATTACCCAAACTGTAAAATAACCCATTATAAACCGGTGATATTATAATTCATCACAATCCTGGATAACTAACTTAGTTACGAAACATAACTAGGGCTAGTAAAAACTTAAATAAAATAAAAGACATAAAGTAAAATGCTGAAAGTAAATTGCTGAAAAGTAAATGACGGAAAGTAAATGCTGAAATTAAATACTGAAAAGTAAATGCTGAAAGTAAATTACTGAAAAATAAATGCTGAAAGTAAATTGTGAATGTAAATTGCTGAAAAGTAAATGCTGAAAGTAAATTGCTGAAAAGTAAATAAAGTAAAAGTACAATAAAAGAAAATTCTGACGTAAAAGGATCCACTTTTATTACTTCTATTTTAGATATCTCCCTTAATATATTATATTAACTTTGCATGATAATTACCAACCATCTATATAGGTGGTATCCAGATTAAGTCAAATTAATAATTAATTACCAACCGACCAATCAGGCGGTATCCAGTTTAGTCAGGTTAAAACCAATTTAAATAATTACCAACCGACCAATATGGCGGTATCCTCGTTAAGTAAGGTTTTAACTAGTTTATATATTATAATTAAGGGAGATTAATCTAAATATTAGTAATAAAAGTTTTACCTTTTACCCCAGCAAAGGGGAGTTACCTCCTCATTACTGAAAAGTAAAAACTGAAAATTAAAGAAAGAAAAGTATTGTGCGTAAAAGTAAATTGCGGAAAGTAAAAACTGAAAAGTAAAGAAAAGAAAGTGCGAAAGCAGAAATTAATTACTGAAAGCTTTAAATAAACAAACAAGATACAATCTTCTTAGTATTCTTAAGGAATTCCTTAGAAGAAAGTATGAATTTACAAATGAAATGGCTTGGTATTTATAGGAAAAATTTTGCCTCCATCAAATCATCCACCAAATCCATTATTAATTTCTCCACTAATTGCTCCACCAAATCCATTATTAATTGCTCCACTAATTTCTTATCATGTTTGGTGGTGATTTTATAATTTTTATTATTTATTTATTAATTTATTTTTTGCTTTGAAAATGATTGAAAATGACTTTAATAATTACACACAACACATTTCTGGATGGTTCATCAATTTCGGGAATGAACTGTTCAGAATTCGAAATTATTTTGTCTTTCAAAATTGTAGATATTTGAGTCTTCTTTAATCTGGAACTTGAATCAACTCAATCTGATATCGGAGTAAAAGGTTATGCCCAAAATATGACATATGTGCAAAACTGGAATTTCCAAAACTGCACTTCGTTAAAACGCCCTTTCAAGTTTCCAATCTCCAAAATTAATATGTCAAGTCCAATTTTTGCCCTTATTTGACCCACATTTCGTCCTAAATGATTTCATTGTGTCCCAATATTATTTTATCTGTAAAATAAACTAAAACACATCAAAACGTTCATCAAACCCGAGAAACTAAACAAAATATTAAGTAAAATGGGCGGTAAATATTGATATATTTTGCGCTCATCAACTATAGCGGATTTAATATAATTGGATAGTCTGATTATATACTCACAAAGGTATAAATATTATTAATATGATTAATAATATTATTTTGTCACACTAGAAACTTTATATTAAAAGTTAATATATGGTTTTATTAAATATATGATATTTAAACACATGTTATTTAATTATATTAGATATAATTAAATGAAAGGTTAAGTTAGTAATTTTCAAAATTTGGGTTTTGGAAACCCTTGGATTTAATTTTGAAGTTACAAATTGTTTAATGAAATTTAACCTTTTATTTTGTAACATATCTTTAATTAGGGTAATTAAATTTGATGTTGCAAAATTAATTAAAAATACATGTGTTGGCCGAATTTGATGATGGTGGAAGGGGATATGGTTTTGTTTATTTTGGAAAATTAAACCCTAAGTATAAAAGGAAAAAAAAAATTCTTTTGACCAAGTATCTCACTCTAACCCTAGCCACCTTTCTTCTTCTTCTCCAATTCTCTCAAAAGTTGAGAAAACCACAAACAAAAGCAAAAAAAAAAAAAAAAAAAAAAAAAAGCAAAATTAAAAGAACAATAGTTGTTTCTGTGACTCAATCTCTAAAATGTTTAGGGATTATCTTGTGAGTCTTGCCCACACTAGTTTTCGTTGGTAACGAGATATAGTTTGGAAGACTTGTGGTGTCGAACAAAATTCATCTTCATCTCTTTCTCTTTGTATTCGGCAATAAGCATTATTTTTTGCTCATTGCCGCCCCTTTATTGGTGAAATGGAACTCCGTTTGGCTTCATTTTAATCCATAATTTTTGGGGAATATTTTGTGATGTTTTGGGGCTGTGTTGGGGCTATTTTCAAGTGAAAAATCAGAACCAAAACATAGCTGCTGTCCACGCAATTCAGGGGCTATTTCTATAGTGCGTTGGGCGCGAATCGAGTCCAAAACAGTCTAGTTTTTGTCTGGCTATTTGGGATTCTGGAGCTATTTTGGGGCTGGAATTTTGTCTAAAATTGAAGCAAAATTTTAGTGGTGATAACAGTAGCTTTCGGCATTCAAATGAGAAGGGCAAAAAAAATTTTCAAGTCTGATCTGTGTGCCTAAACTGTTTCCGCTGAGCGAGGAAAGCGTTTCCTACAGACCACATGTCCTTAGCCATGTCATATTTCCTGAATTCTTTCATTAGGTCATTATCCATGCTGCTTAGCAACGTAATGCGGGAAATTGAATTCTTTTTCTTCCAGACCTCATAAGCCTCTCGGTCTCGCCTGTGTTGGGCCGTAGTGCCCTGTTTAGGTTCATCCATGCTCATTTTCAGGGTTTCAAGTACCTCTTGTTCTTCTAGTACATATTGGATTTTCATGCTCCAAATTTCATAATTATTGCCATTCAGTTTCTCACCCTTGTTGAGTTCAGCGATAATGTTCTTTGTTGCGGAAGCCATATAAAAAAACACAAAGTTTCTACAGACATTCATGCACAATTGTTAATATCGTTGCCTTATTTTATCATGAAACAAATTATGTTTAATAAAATTTTTCAATGGGGTTAGAGTCAAAAGGTCACTATGTGTCCAATCATCATCCAATTACCCAATGTAAAAATATTATCAACATAATCAATCATGTAAAATCATTTCCTAAAAAATTACATAAATTTTTAAAATATTTTAATCATGTGACAATTAATGTACATGACTAATTGATTTAATTACATAAATTAAATTTAACATAGAACATCCATACATATAAATACAATATTTACATGCCGTGAAATAACAAATTATTACACACATGACACTCATTGATTTAATTACATAAATTAAATTCAACATAAAACATTCATACATATAAATATAATATTTACATGCTATGAAATAAAAAATTATTACACATATGAACATTAACATAGTTTTGTCATAGAAAAAAACTAATGTCTAACATTTAGAACTTTTCTGGTTCTGGAGTCCCAATGAATAAAAGTCTTTGGATAAGAATCCTTAAATTCTTGGGGTAACTTCTAATTGATCTTGGACAACCATGGGAATCCTATAGCAAATCTAGGATCCTTGCAATGTTTCTGGGACATCAAAGGAAAAATCATATCTTTTGTCATATGTCTGAGATACTCAAGTGTCAACCTCTCAATGGCTATATTATATTGAACATGTAGTTCTTCTGTATGAATTACCAATTTCCAAATATCATTAAGTCATTTTTGCCATATTTCAGGAAGAGTGTTTCTTAGCATTCTAAGTCTATTTGGTTGTCCTATCCAATTACCTTCCCATATTGACTCTTGTAACATGTTATTAAAAGTGATGATATGCGAAATCATATCATCGCCTTCACTCATCCGATACTTATCTATATCTAGCAACATGCCTTTTAATTTTTCACTTTGTACGGATGTCACAACCTTTTTCGCAGTTTTTTGAATAATCGGCATGATTTTTCTGCAACAAATATAAAGAAAAATCAACACAATGAAAACACAAAGTTACATTGACTAAAATAAACATCACAAAGATATTTATTATAAACATAAAGTTTATATGATAAAACAAATTTATCATGGCCGATTAGAACACTATGCAAAAAGGATTAGACATTCAATCATGACTGATCAGAATTTCCAAAGAAACCTGATACAGACATGACCCACATGAGTGGCTCACGTGCCTCCACACGCCGGCCACGGGCATTCACGCGCCCTCACGCACCGGCCTCAGTAAGCCAAGTCACACGCGCAGACAACATGTCGTCCGCGTGTTCTGTGACCGTACGACATGTCAATTATAAGTTACAAAGGCAGCCGACTTGTTGTTTAACATTTCACAGATGACATGTCATCTCGATAGGCTCTATACATACGACTTTTTTGTACAATAACCGGATGATCTATCGTCGAATTCTCTAAATATCGGATGACATGTAGTACGACTCTTTTGGGAGTATTTTTCTAGGTAAAAACAGGTTCATATAGCCAACTTCTAGGGTCCATATCTTACTCAATGTAAATCCAAATTAAGTAAATAATATACAAAATTGAAGATCTCATGTCCTAGTTTTCAAAACATATTTGAACATGCGATTATAAATTTTCTACAGAGAGTTATCACGGCCCAATTTTGGAAGAAAATCATTTTTAAAAAAATAAAAACCAAAAGCATTTTCTTAATTTTTCATTCATGTTCATGCAAACTTTGTGTAATCTAACTAACTAGAATACATGAATTTAGGCTCCTGATACCAATGTTAGGAAATATCATCCTTAATATATGATGAGTGGTAATTATATCACTATTTCCCACTTATTTAACCTAATATTTTGCATATTTTCTTGAGTTTTGTGAACGTTTTGATGTGTTTTATTGTTATTTTGAAGATAAATAAAGTTTGGAAAGCATTGGAAGCAATTTGGGGCCAAAATAGAGAAAGAATGACAAAAGGGGCATTTTCATAATTTCCAGCACCGCGACGCCAAGACCCTACGCGTCGCGACGCCTAACGTGCGCCGGAAATGCTAACGTGCACCGAGGGACATGTGTCAGAATCTGAGAAATTGGACTTGCTAACATGCGCCAGATCTTACTAACGTGCGCCGGCTGCCATGTGTCATCATCACAGAAGATCTCCTAAAATGCGCCGGCTGCAACATGTCAAAATCTCATTGGACCAAAGCAAGCGCGTGCCACGTGTCAATCTCTCATAGGACCGAATATTGGACAAATCACATGTTGCCATGTGTCGACCTCTCATTTGCTCGACCTAAGCACGTGCCACGTGTCAACTTCTCATTTGACCAAAAATCCAACCATTCACCATGGGCCACGTGTCGTCTTCTGATTGCGCCACTCTGCCGCGTGACACGTGTCATTTCCTGATTAATGTCAGACTTTATTACCTCCTATATGGTCGGGTTAAATATAAATTACTTTACCGCCTATATGGCTGGTCTTTATGTGACAGATAATTACCGCCTATATGGATGGTGTAGTTAGACTAAATGGATTACTGCCTATATGGCTGGTTTTAATTGTTTAACATTATTAATTCTTGAGAAAGCAGAACATAAAATAATTTATATATTATAATAAGTGAGATTCCTAGATAAGAAATATTAAATGTGGATCCTCTAACCCCAGTATTTTATTTTTATTCTAGGGAAGTGATGAAACACAATATTCACACACTTAATAATTGATTTTCTTTTTATGGGTAATTCTTTAGTTTGTTTATTGAGTCTTGAGCTTAAAGCTTCTTGTTGTCTGATCACCAATAAGATTGATATGGTAAACTTAAAATGAACTAGACATAGGGATTTTAGGTTTCAGCCTTAGATTCAATAGCCCACGATCTTCCTTGATGATAGATAATCCTTTAATAGATTTCCTTACAGGATAGACATATACCTGTCGGGCGGGGGTAGCCATAATTGGAACTTAAACTTAATGAATCCAGATAATTTGGTTGACATAGACATATGGTTCAATTGGGTTATACTGGGTATTTGCGTCTGACCATCGACAAAGGCTTTTGCATATTTTTCGTGTTCCAGGTTAGCAAACTGATTTATTACACATAAATAAGAGAATCAATTCATCTTTATAATAATATTGTGTGGAGTCACGACCCTAGATCCTTGAGTCTTTTCTTTTATTTTCCTTAATATTTTCTTTTGAGTCTGTTTTTATTTTATTTTGCAAAACCACATTCAACCAATCAAAAGTAATCAATTCTCTTCTTCCTATAATTAGATACTTGTAAATAAATAGTATCAATAATTAATAACAGCAGTAGTAATTGAGTCCTCGTGGGATCAATATTTTTATACTACTTGAATGATACGTGCGCTTGCGTTATACGTGTGTGTTTACGCCGGTCAAGTGTTTGGCGCCGTTGCCGGGGACTTATTTTTCTTGAGTTATTAATTTTGAAGCTATCTAATTTACATGTATCTAATTTTCTTTATTTTTATCTGTAATTTTTATTTCTTTCTTTTGCTTTCAGGTGATTGAAAAAATGGAACATTATTGGGAGATTGAAAAATCATGAGCTTTACTAGAAGATACACCCCAAATCTGGGAACAACAGTCTGATTTACTGAGGCCTGTTGTTCAGCCCAACAATTATCACTGGATGTCAAAATCAAGCAATTCTACATTTGCTCAACATAACGAAATAGAGAGATGTGTAATATGTAATGGTAACCACCTGAGCGATCAATGTATATACCTTTCAGAGTGGAAAAATTATTGGAATCATTCAAGGTACGAAGAACCATCACATTTTCCATCTTATCCACCACCCACCTATAATGATCTTCATCAAGAACCAGAACCATCAAAGGAAGAACAATTGGTTGACATGCTCAAAGATTTATTCAAGAAATAAGACGAAAAGTTGGATACAATGCTTGAAACATATCAAAATCAACTCGAAAGTATTCAGAGACAATCAGCATCTATTCAGAGGATGACAGATCAAATGAGACAATTAACAGAAAACCAGAACTACATACCTCAAGGACCAATTTCATATGACACTGATGAAGCCTTCGAGTACCAATCAGTTCACAATGACACTTCAACAGAGGAGGAGGCTGAGCAGTATCAACAACCAGAGGTATCAGTTCAGGAACCCAAACCAGCAAAGTCTCTATTTGACTTTTATTATTCAGATTCTAACGAGGATGAAGCTGATCTATTTGTACCAACTGCACCAACAACAATTGAGGATGGAACTCTGTATCCTCAAAATGAAGATCTTGGAGCGTCCATTGCATTGATGTTTGAAGAAGATCTACCTGAACCATTCATTTCAGCCATATCAGAGGATGAAGACCTAAAATCAGACATATCTTTACATCCTCAGGTTGACACTTATGGAGCATGTTTTTCACAGATGACAGATGAAGAACTGAACGCGGAAATCCTAAAATACATCTGTGAAGAAAAGGTGGAACAAGAAACAGAGCAAATGAAGGAGCAATTGTCAGACAAAATTGAAGATCCAGTGAATTCAGGCGAAACATCACTGTTTTAGGGAGTACAAATCAAAGACATCACCCAGAAGCTTGACAGAATGGAACTTCCATTCCAAGTCAAGCACCATACGAGACCTCCTGATTTTCTTTATTTCTTTTCAGGAACCAATGGAGCGACAACGAATAAAAAGGTGGCACGAGCACTGAATGAGACAAAACTCATTTTATCACCTTACCGTTGGAAGAGACCCTTCAAAAGCAACGCTCATGGGATTGTCTTTAATCGGACATCCAAAACGACATTGAAACATCCTTGACAGATAGATTTCAGTCACGTCTGGCTGAAGACGGAAAATTTAGCGCTAGTAGGGAGGCAACCCATGCAATTTGTTGTAATTTCTATTTTCATATTTTGTGTATACATGTTGTAGAATTGTTTTTAATTTCGTGTTATTTTTGCAGGAAAAATTAAAAACGGAATTTTTCAGGACAAAGCAAGCCAGTGCAAGCGGGATTTTCACAAAATAAAAATTTTGACAAAATCACGAAGATATAAAGTCAATCCAGTATAGATGGCCGAGTAAGGATTCAGCTCTTGAGACACGTCCCAGTGGATGTATCTTTCGAAAGACTTGGTTTTGTCGAAAAAAAATAAAAAATCCCGCGTCGCGACACCAAACAACCCACACGTCGCGACATCAGAATCAAGACCCAAAACCCTAACCCTAAAAACCGAGTGTCGCGATGCCAGGCAAACTTCAGCGTCGCGACGCTGGATCGATTTCATGACATAAACCAGCAGCCGCCAAGACAGATCTCATTTCCCTCATTCATATTTCACCATTTTCTCTCAACCCACGACCAACTGAGTCAAGCCGAGCCAATCTACCAGAAACCGAGACCCATCATTCAAACAGCACCATTTTCTCTCAACCAAAGCCAACCACCATCACCGAGATCCAGCCACCCTCACTGAGATCTAGCCAAAACTGAAAAAAGCCAAGCCTTCACCGAGTCTTAGCCACCACCGTCGAGACCGAAACCATCTCCACCATTTTCCGTGAGCCTCACCACCGAGAAACAATCGAGCCAAACACTAACAGCCACCGAACCACTTGTTGCGCCACTCACTGAGCCACTACCTTACCCAGAAACCGAGCCATGTCAAGCCACCATCACCGAGAGATCCACCAGCCATACCCACCGAGAGCCACGACCACCCTTGCCGAGACAAGCGACCGAACTAAGAGTCCACTGAGACACCACTAACCGAGAGCCCATCACCAAGCCGAGAACCCACCCTTACCAAGACTGAATCAGAAGCCTGAACCAGTGACTAAAACATCAACTACCAAGATCCAACAGACGCACCCACTGCCGAGCCCAAAATCGATAAAGCACAAGTCCAAATTTTAAATTATTAACATTGAAAATTAGATGAAAATTTGGTAATTTGTGAATGTTGGATTCGATTGGTTGGACTTTAGAAGTGTTGGATTTGTGAATTTTGTAGATTTGGGGTGAAGTTGGATGTTAGTTTTAGGGTGAATTTGGGGAAATTTTAAGTTTTTTTTAGAGGACATTCTGTCCAAATTTTTACTGAAAAAATGGACAAATAGCGATCGTGGTAAGAAGCGTAAATTTGACATAGATCTTAATCGGTAATTTTTCCTGTAGAATTTCAGCTAACTAGGTACTACCTTCTAAACTCTTCTTTTACTGTTTAAGACATTGGGGACACTGTCTCATTTAGGTTTGGGGGTGGGGATTATTTAATAGTAACATGTTTTTATTATGTTATTCTTAGTCCAAATTTTTCGAAAAATACAAAAAAAATTGAAAAATTTTCAAAAATTACAAAAATATTTTGCGTTTATTTTGACTAAAAAATGTGAAATAGGTAAGAGGTAGCTGAGTAAGGAGTTTCCAATCCTGAGACGTATCTCAAACCTATTTCGGAACAAGTTAATTTTTGTTTATTTCCTTTTTGAATTTTTTAATTTGTGAATTCTCCATAAAACTGACTATAATGGATCTTCATATGCTCCGTTGGCAGGTATTATCAACATGCATGGTAACATACAGACATGAGCTATAATTGAAAAGTTTGTAATATTCAGTGCTCTAGTTTAATTGGAGGAAGCATCTCAAAAGGTGATAGAGTAAAAAAAAAAAATCTAAGATCCGAGTTATTAAGTCAGTAAGGGTGTTTTAACACCTAGTGCCCTAAAACCAACTGGTTTGGGAGTCACTGGCCCAAAGCTCGCTACATGGATCAAAGATGCTGCAAAAATATATATATCTGAAGTCTGAGTAATTAAGTCCGTAGGGGTGTCTTAACACCTGGTGCCCTAAAGCCAACTGGTTTGGGAGTCACCGACCCAACACTCGCTACATAGACGGAAGGTATTGTATATAAAAAAAATAAAATAAAACATCAAGAAAAAATCCGAAAAATTATTTCATTGCTGCAAAAAAGTGTGAAATCTGATAGAACTTTAGGACAAAAATATTACTCTCTTATCAATTGCACTTATGACTGTTGTGGGCAAAAATGAGTTGTTTAATATTATGTTGGCTGTGTATATGGAGAATGGTAAATATAATCGGAGAATTTACTTATTCAGTAATTTAGAAAGAAACAAAACAGCTAGTAACTTGGAGTAGAAGTTTCACCTGATTAGTTACTAACTTCTTTATTCTATTTTCGCTTGTCTTTTTGCTTTTGTGTGCATTAGTTTCACTACCTTTTTACTTTTGTAAAATGTTTGTGGGTATCATTGTTGTAAACCCTCACGAGACTACAACTCGTCCACTAGGGACGACTAGGGGTTTAAAGGCTCGTTGCATACGCTAAATGAAACCGTGATCCCTACGAAAGTGGCTTAGTTAATTTATTTTTATGTTATTTTACTCTATGTTTTGCTCGAGGACTAGCAAAATGTTAGGTTTGGGGGTGTAATGAGTGGTAATTATATCACTATTTTCCACTCATTTAACCTAATATTTTGTATAGTTTCTTGCGTTTTGTGAACGTTTTGATGTGTTTTATTGTTATTTTGCAGATAAATAAAGTTTGGAAAGCATTGGAAGCAATTTGGGGCCAAAATAGAGAACAAATGAAAAAAAAGGGCATTTTCGTAATTTCCAGCGTCGCGACGCCTAACGTGCGCCGGACATTTTAACGTGCGCCGAGGGACATATGTAAGAATCTGAGAAATTGGACTTGCTAACGTGCGCCGGATCTTGCTAACGTGCGCCGATCTTGCTAACGTGTGTCTGATGCCATGTGTCATCATCACAGAAGATCTGCTAAAATGAGCCGGCTGCCACGTGTTGAAATCTCATTGGACCAAAGCAAGCACGTGCCACGTGTCAATATCTCATTGGACCGAATATTGGACAAATCACATGTTGCCACGTGTCGACCTCTCATTTTCCCGACCTAAGCGCGTGCCACGTGTCAACTTCTCATTTGACCAAAAATCCAGCCATTCACCATGCGCCACGTGTCGTCTTCTGATTGCGCCGCTCTGCCGTGTGACACGTGTCATTTCCTGATTGTGCTGACATCGTGCGCGTAGTCAAAATGTGTTGACCAGAAACGCGTGCCAGCGTCGCGACGCTAGGCTGTTTGGCGTCGCAACGCCGGATCCAGAAAGTGCCTATAAATTCAATTCAGTTTCACTTCATTTGGTGTGCTTTCATTGGAAGCTTTTCCCTGTTTTTAGAGGATTGCATCTAGTTTTTGTAAATAAAAATAATATTTAATTTATGTATTTTAATTTTCAGAAGTAATAATAGTTCTTCTTCTTCTTCTTCTCTTTTCGTTTATGTTTTGTAGTTAAATTTCCGCTGGGGTAAAAGGTGAAACCTTTAATATAATTATCTAGGTAAATCTCACTTAATTATAATTTATAAATTATAATTTAACCGGATTAATTAATGTCAGACTTTATTACCGCCTATATGGTCGGGTTAAATATAAATTACTTTACCGCCTATATGGCTGTCTTTATGTGACAGATAATTACCGCCTATATGGCTGGTGTAGTTGGACTAAAGGATTACCGCCTATATGGCTGGTTTTAATGTTTAACATTATTAATTCCTGAGAAAGCAGAACATAAAATAATTTATATATTATAATAAGTGAGATTCCTAGATAATAAATATTAAATGTGGATCCTAAACCCAGCATTTATTTTTATTCTAGGGAAGGGAGGATGAAACACAATATTCACACACTTAATAATTGATTTTCTTTTTATGGGTTAATTCTTTAGTTTGTTTATTGAGTCTTAAGCTTAAAGCTTTTTGTTGTCTAATCACCAATAAGATTGATATGGTAAACTTAAAATGAACTAGACATAGGGATTTTAGGTTTCAGCCTTAGATTCAATAGCCCACGATCTTCCTTGATGATAGATAATCCTTTAATAGATTTCCTTACAGGATAGACATATACCTGTCGGGCGGGGGTAGCCATAATTGGAACTTAAACTTAATGAATCCAGATAATTTGATTGACATAGACATATGGTTCAATTGGGTTATACTGGGTATTTGCGTCTGACCATCGACAGAGGCTTTTGTATATTTTCGTGTTCCAGGTTAGCAAACTGATTTATTACACATAAATAAGAGAATCAATTCATCTTTATAATAATATTGTGTGGAGTCACGACCCTAGATCCTTGAGTCTTTTCTTTTATTTCCTTAATTAATATTTCTTTTGAGTCTGTTTTTATTTTATTTTGCAAAACCACATTAACCAATCAAAAGCAATCAATTCTTTTCTTCCTATAATTAGATACTTGTAAATAAATAGTATCAATAATTAATAACAACAGTAGGAATTAAGTCCTCGTGGGATCGATATTTTATACTACTTGAACGATATGTGCGTTTGCGTTATACGTGTGTTTACACCGGTCAATATATTACATGTTTGTCATCTTAGGATCTAACCAAAACATGTATTACTAGTCCTAAATTTATTCACAAACTAATTGAAATAAATTTAAGTTAACCACAACACAATTGCATACTTTTCTTCTTATAGAGATGCTCTTAATCAAACTTAATTGATTGTTTAACTCAATAAGCAAATGCTCTTATTTATAGGAGGGAAATCAAGCTACTATAACCTCACATGCATACTTCCTATTAACTCACAAGCATTTGGAAGCAAGTCTTGATTACTATGTAATCATATGCATTTGGATGCATTGATTACTATGTAATCACATGTATTTGGCAACTTAATGGCTTCCTCTAATCCCTCCAAAAATGTTATCATAATGGATGTACCAAATGTTCCCCATCAATATTTTCTAATTGTGTTTGTATGAACATTTCCAACAATTCTGAGGAAAATAAAATTCTAGAGAAATAGTTTTAAGTGAAGTTTTTTGCATAGTTTTTGGGAAAATTGATCGTAGTTGCAATAAAAAAATTAAAAGGGTTATTGATTACTTTGGTAGCTATGGCTTTTTTTTTTTTTTTTTTTTTTTTTTTTTTTTTTTTTGTGTAAGGTTAATCTTCTGGATTCTTTAATAATGTCTATAGTGTCTCTAAGTTTAGCTTCTAATTATGGAAACCGAACTTGTTGTCTTGTACAAGTATTAGTAAAAAAATCTTGTAATGCATTAACTTTATGTGTACATGATTGATTACTGTCTAATATATTTCTTGTTTTTCTTTTATGAATTTCTAATTATAATTTCTGATTGCCTATTGTTGATGCAAGATGATTTTGTAAATACTAAATATGTCTATCTTTTTTTCTAATTGGTTCTTAAACTGTCTAAATGATCTTCTAATCTATCTTTTTGTTCATTTAGAGTGCTGAATATTTTAGCCATTTGATCGCAAAAAAACTACATTAGAAGTGGATGAGGATGCAATCTAAATTAAAATTTTCCTATTAATTTGTTTGTATTAATTATATTAATTTCTAAATTTTGTCCTAAATTTATTAATAAGTCTACTATAAAATTCCGTTAACTATTACTAGTATACAGAATATGCTTATTTTTATTTTCTAAATGGTTTATATTACAAATTATTTTTAACTTTTCAGATTGACTTACATTTGTTTGTCTATAATTACTTATTTCAAGATATAAATATTCTAACTTTAAAAGTATACAAATTAAAATTTTTAGATTATTAACTTCTAACACCCTGATTATCGGCATGTCTATCATGGCCATCCCATAAATGCACGAGATATTTTATGCACACTTTGGGGTTGTGTATTGGCCAATTTCATATTGGGCTACATTCAATGGGTTATAATGACTCTTGAAAAATTAAGAGTTTGCATTTGTGTCGCGATCGACAGGACATTCTAGGT
Organism: Zanthoxylum bungeanum; assembly: GCA_019454045.1. NCBI lineage: Eukaryota > Viridiplantae > Streptophyta > Magnoliopsida > Sapindales > Rutaceae > Zanthoxylum > Zanthoxylum bungeanum. The sequence continues at coordinate 22,600 of SKCR01037865.1, read as the reverse complement.
GACTTGGCATAATTGCTTGTTTGAGTTGCATTCAAACGACCCTAAGAGTTTGATAATATGTGGGCTTATTAAAACACCACAATTTAATGTAGAAAATATCTAGCCATTTGTGGCCCTCATTTATTTGGCCTCACTTTCTTCTTTCCCCATCTTCTCACCACGACCAAAACGAAAAAATAAGTTCCATTCTATTTTCTTTTGGTCCTCATGGGAGCCACGGAAGAACAAGAAATTCAATGCTTTTCTTTTGCTATTTCTTCAGTTAATATAAGTAAAGTAAGCCCCTCAACCTTGTTCTTGTATTTTTCATGTAAATTATAATATGATTTCTTTAGTTTATTACTTGGATCCATGAAATCCAAGCTTGATTCATATTTATATTGCACGGTAGTGTTAATTTTAGTGTTGATTTAAAACTAGATAGGTGTTTATAATCATGATTTGTGTTTGGAATATTTGAAATAAGAAAACCATATATGTGGGTATGTTCTTATCCATGAGCTTGAAGCATGAAATTTGGGTGTTGTAGTGATCCCTTAAGGTGTTGGAGCATGTTATACCATGTATTAGTAGCAATGGTTTGTTTGGGTGATGTTATCATGGTTTGGGTGCATGAGTTTTTTTCTCTTCTGGTTGTAGTGTGCTGAACATGAGTCAGACCTAGGATCGAGTTCGCGTCGAGACACGCATGGGGCTGCGTCGCGACGTAGCACTGTCCAAGACCAATTTTCACATGCTTTAAGTTATATTATAAGATGTCAGATAAAGCCCTTAGTTTCCATGCCAGAAGGTACACATGTATTTTCACGGGCATGTTTAGGAACTATAAAATAATCATGTATATTAATCATAACTTGCCAATATGCTTCAATAAATCTAGGCAGGACTTTCCGTCCGGTTCGCGTGACTTCACGAGTAGTAGGACAAAACATCAGTTTTGTGAGTGAATGTTGTTCTTTCCATGTTCTCCGTCAAGTGTTTATAACTTAAATATGTGTTTTGCATTAATATCAAATTTGGAGATGACGTAAGCATACTTCCGAATTAATATATTTCCATGATAAGGTACTTAAGTACATGTTGTATTTCAAGAATCATAACAGCTATTACATAATTTTCCAAGTTCTGCTTACATGTTTAATATGCTACATGGTTATTACTTATGAGTCCTTGTTATGTGATACTGTTACAGTATGAATTACAAACTACGATTCATGTTTCACAATTTATGGCCTACGTTCATGATTTATGTTCTATGTTTACAATGTGTGTGAAGCGTTTGGTTGATGAATTGGATTGTGTCATAGTAGTGCCAGTTAGGGAATCGGCTCAGATGGCATTCATCTCATACCAGTCCTAAAATAAGTAGTGTGTCTTATACGAGCATTGTATACAGAATCTAGTGTATATATTGGTATATGATAAAACCTAAGCATGTTTTAGAAGGTTCTGTTATATGCTTTTGATATATCATGTATATATTTTCAGAACCCATTAGATTTTCATGATTTAAGCATTATGTTTCATGATTATGACTTATAAGTCATATTTTATAACCACACGTCATGTTTTACAGTTACGGTTCATGACTTACGGACTTCATTTCATGATTTATAATTTACATGTCATGGGTTTAGTCACGTCTCATGTCTATCAGTCATGATCCATGATTTATAGCTCTACTTGTCACGATTTCAGCCATGTTTCAAGTTTTATCAGTTACAGCTCATGGTTTTAGTTGCGGTTTATAAATTAGAAACCACATGTCATGGTTTACAAGTCATGTTGTAATAAAGGGCATTTCATGCCTTATAATTATAGTCATGATTTATGGTCTTATGAGTTACAACTATGATTCACAGCTTTCTGTTTACAGTTTACAAGTCAAGCAGTTTATAGTCAAGTTATTGGGTTTCAATGCTTGTTATAGTTTTCAGTTCATGTAACAGGTTGCAGGTCATGTTTACAGTTTACAAATATATTTATAATTTACAATTATGTTTACAATTTTCAATTGATGTTTATAGTTGGCATTTCATGTTTACAATTTTCAGCTCATGACCTTCATATTTTCAGTCCATGATTTACATCTTTTAGTTCACGATTTATGTATTGTCAGTCCATGATATACAATTCAAGCGTCATGTTTTACAGTTCACAATCCATGTTTTATCATCCATATTTTACACTCATGTTTACAGTCCATGGTTTTCCTATTTCCACATTATGTTTTATTTGTTTATTGTTCATGCGTACAATTGTCTATTTATGATTTACGTATTTTAGTTCATGATATATGGTCCACGTTATAGATTATCTTTTACAGTTTACATGTTAGCTTATAGTTTACAGTTCTCATTTCATAATTTTACAATTTACGTAACATGAATTATAACTTACAGTACATGAATTTTAGTACATGTATTAGGATTTACAGTTTAAGTTTCATCTTTTACAAGTATATGGTTACATGTTTTCAAGAACAAATAAATAAATATTTCCAAAATTCTAGTAGAGTGTCGTTGTGGGACACAGAAACTGGGTGACTCATGCTGTTCCGGGCTCGCGGCCCGGTTGGGAGTACGGAGTAGCCCGCGGAGGACAAAACCGGAGAATAATGGAGTCGCCACCCGGTGTGAACCGGGACAAAGATTTAAGGCCGCACTCACCCCTCGCAAAGGAAGACCTCAAACCGTTGGGTTCAGAATGGTCTCTTACTTATGCCACTTGTAATAAAATAATTTGTGCAATAATCTTACCAAGCCTAAGCAACATATTTCAAGGATAATTTACTCCTAAGTTGCATGCATAGGTACAAAACTCATATCTAAGTTTACATATAACATATTTTCATTTTTGCATACACCTATTTGCATATAATCTATGTCCGAATTCATGCATAAAAATAAATTGAGATACGGAAAGCATACAATTTCACATGGTAGACACAGAAGCGTAAACAAATAACATTCTACATAGACCCGGCCACGGTTCCGGTTCGGAACCGGAAACGAACCGGTTGGAACCGGAAGGTTCCGGTTCCAACCGGTTCCGGTTCCGGAACCGAACCGGAATGGGACCGGTTCGGTTGGGGTTCCACCCCAACTCGAACCGTGGAACCGTACGGTTCCACCGGTTCGGACGGTTCCAACCGGAACTGAACGGTTCCGATTGGAACCGTCGGGTTCCTGTTGGAACCGTAGGGTTCCAACAGGAACCCTACGGCCCCCAACGGCTACTAGCCGTTGGGGGCCTAATTCCCCCAACGGCTAGTGCCGTTGGGGGATGCAGGGAGCCGATTGGCTCCCCTGCAAAAAAAAAAATTAAAAAAAAAAATTTTGTTATATAAAATAAAAATTACTAATGTACCCCTAATAACGGTAATAAAACGGTTATATTTAGGGGCATTTTTGGTATCAAAAAAATTCTAAAATTCTATAAATAAGATTCATTTTTCATAATTTCATCACACCAAATTCTCAACTCTCTCATTTTCTATAATTCTCTATTCGCAATTATTCAATTTTCTTATTTTTCTTGCTAATTTCTCAAACGAAAAAATGGCAAGCTCATCTGAGAACATAATGTCAGATATGCCAACCAAGAGAGCGGCCCTAGTGTCAGTGCACAATCACGGAGAAGAGAAGTTAAGGCTCGGTCCTCGGATATTTTCAAAATTCATTTTAATTTGGAACGCCTAGAAGATGATTCACAACGAGGAGTTTGCAACTATTGTGGGGTTATCTACAAATTTTCTGGTGGATATGGCAATATGATCAAGCACATGGAAAAAATCATCCATCCGGTTGAATTTGGCATTGATACGACGCAAACTCAAATGGCCAGGTACGCATCATCAAGTAGAGGTACGAGTGCTTTAGATTTATTTAAATATTCTGATGCAAAAAATATAGAAGAATTTGCGAAATTAACTTGTATGGCACATCTTTCTTTAAGCTTCGTGTGAAAAACTTCATTACTAATTACGTGCATAATGCTTTTAACCCTTCTGCATGTAGAATGACTCGAAACACAACAAAACGTCATATTTTAAATTATACAAAGATGGTAAAATTATTTTAAATGAAATATTTAAAGAGATGAAAGGTCGTATTTCTGTATGTTCTGATATTTGGAGTGATCATTGGCAAACACACTCATACATGGGTGTGACTTGTCATTGGATTGATGCATCATTTACCATGCAAAAACGACTTATTGCATTTAGAGGTTTTTGATGACCAACATACTGCACATAATATTTATAGAATGATGAAGGTAATTTTTGATGAATATGGTTTAGGAGAAAAAATTTTAACAATTGGATTTGATAATGCATCTGCAAATACTGCATCCATCAATGATTTAAAAGAAATATGTCAACCAAATTTAGGGGGTCGGTTTTTTCATATTCCTTGTACATGTCATGTCCTCAACTTATGTGTGCAAGACGGTCTAAAATTATTATCACCTTTCCTTGATCCAATTAAAACGGCACTTAACTGTATTTGGTCATATTCTCAAATTAGGAGAGAATGGACCAAGTTTTGTAAAATAAATGGTATTAAACCGATTAAATTTTCAAGAGATGTTCCAACACGTTGGAATTCTACTTATTTTCTTTTATGTCAAGCATTTCAATACAAAGATGCATTATGTAGTTTTTTTTCTCAACATGTTCAAAATATCACACTTTATCCTAGTCAATGGGATATTTGTGAAATTTTTTTAGATATTTTAAAAGTTTTAATGATGCTACTTTAGTTTTTAGCGGCGTTTATTATCCTACAGCACATTTATTTCTTCTTGAGAGTTTAATATTGTTGGCACTCTCGATGAGCATGTTGACAGTAGCGATCCTAATGATATTGTTTTGTTAGAAGCCATTACTGTTATGAAGGTAAAATGGTTAAACTATTTTAGAGAAATTCCTTTACTTTATCTTATTGCTGCTGTTTTTGATCCTAGATTTAAATTAGAAGGTTTGAATGGTGCTTTACAAGCTTATTATGGTTATTTAGGAATATTAAATGAAATTGACATTACTAGATTAATGACGAAATTAAGAAATGATTTAATTGAGTTATTTAATGATTATATTGTAAGATATAACTTAGGAACATTAGGTCAATCTAGTAGTAGCGAACCGGTAATTCAAACAAGACTTAGCGCAGGGGATCATTGGTTATTGCAACGAAATAAAAAAGCTAGGGATACGACAACTAATAACCCTGAATTAGATAATTATTTATCTACAAATTTTGAGTTTTCTAATGAAAGTTTATGCAGTAAAAAATTTTAAAATCCTTGAATGGTGGAACCGGCATCAAAATATATATCCTGTTTTATCTATTATTGCTAAAGAGATCTTGGCAGCACCTATTTCCACCGTTGCGGTTGAGCAAGCCTTCAGCTTGGGAGGTAATATATTGGAAGCTAGGCGATCTTCATTACATCCAAGCACTCTAGAAGCAACAGCTTGTGTGGATGATTGGACTCGAGCTGATCTGAGACAACAAGAAGATGCCCCCGTTGATTGTGAAGATTTGTTCGATAATGCTTCTGCAACAAGTGCAAGCGGAAACGGAGCCGAAGGATCAACCGATAATGATGATTGATAATTGTAAAATTATAATTTACAAAGGGGATATGTCTAAAAGACTAAAACTTGTAATGGAACTACGTGAGCTTTGATTCCTCTCACCCTTGGAGGATACGTAGGCAACTTAAATTTTAAAAAATTTAACCTCAAGCTCTTCAATGTAATAAATTTTTTTTTTTATAAATTTAATCTCATTTTTTTATTTTAATTAATTTAAAAAAAAAAAGGAACCGAACCGAACCGGAACCGAACGGTTCGGTTCCGGTTCGGTTTTCGGTTCCGGTTCCACACTTGTGGAACCGGTAACCGGCCGGTTCGGTTCGGTTCCGAACCGGAACCGAACCGCCGGGGCCGGGTCTATTCTTACAAGCATGCATTATTAAGGAAAGACAATTAAGCGCATTATGGAAATATATAACTAAAGAGGTAATATAAATGCTAAGGAAAAGAGACAACTATATGCTAAAATAGACATGTCGTGATGTGATGCAGAAAAGATATCTAGAATTGAAACGAACACACGCGTGGGCCTTTTTCCAAGTGGTATATGGAATTGTATCCCGAGTACAGATCATAACCATCCATTCGGAATCGGCTATGAAATTTATGTCCAGGTTTCCATCCTATATACCACGAGAAATAATGCCCAAATGCTATCATAATATGGGTACACCAATGATAATAGATCGAGCCAAGACAAAGATAGATGATGCAATCAATAGATGAAAGACGCGGTAAATATCGTGGTAAAGGTAGCCTTTTAGGCTTTTCTTCCCCTAAATGGAGAACCTTTTAGTCCAACACCATAAGTCATTGCGCTTTTCATTACAATGCATACAAAGATAAAGATAACTATATGGAACTTCGTATACCCGATTGAACACATCTTAAATTCAACCGAATATACATCAACCGGCGCGGCAAAGCATCGTGGTAAAGGGTTTTAACCCCTCAAAATAGGGGACCTTTAATCCAACTTACTAAGCCCATGCGCTCGATCACATAATGCATATAAAAGATAAAGACAATAATATCGGCTTAGTATACCCGATTGAACACATCTTACATTCAACCGAATATACATCAATCGGCGCGGCAAAGCATCGTGGTAAAGGGTTTTAACCCCTAAAAATAGGGGACCTTTAATCCAACTTACTAAGCCCATGCGCTCGATCACATCATGCATGTAAAAAATAAAGACAATAATAACGGACTTCGTATACCCGATTGAACACATCTTACATTCAACCGAATATACATCAATCGGTGCAGCAAAACATCGTGGTAAAGGATTTTAACCCCTCAAAATAGGGGACCTTTAATCCAACTTACTAAGCTCATGCGCTCGATCACATCATGCATATAAAAAATAAAGACAATAATATTGTCTTTGTATACCCGATTGAACACGTCTTACATTCAACCGAATATACATCAATCGGCACGGCAAAACATCGTGGTAAAGGATTTTAACCCCTCAAAATAGGGGACCTTTAATCCAACTTACTAAGCCCATGCGCTCTATCACATCATTACATAAATAAATAACATACGGAAATCAAGTAGCGAATAATAAACAAATCAAAATAACATAAAATGAAATATGCGCCGTTTACTCAAGTGGTACGTGGAGTTGTATCACGAGTACAGATCATACTACCGTCCATTCGGAATCGGCTATGAAATTTATGTCTGGGTTTCCATCCTATATACCACAAGAGGCGACACACACTTCATTTTATTCAAGAGCCACAACATACATCATTTTACAAATATAAATTTTTTTATCTATCCAAAGGCCACAACATGCATCACTCTATAATAATCATGCAAACGAAACTCAATAAATAATAAAAATAAAACTGAAAACGGATGTGAAAAATACCCTCAGGTCTAACCTTTTTTATCGACTTTCGGACTTGCGTTTCACGGAGATCGGAAGGGTTAAAGCTCCTTAACTTTTCTGGTTCACTGGTTTGCATTTTACCTCACTGTTTCGCTGCTCAAGCTACTATTTTGACTCCGTTTTACTGCTATTTTGCTGCTATTTGTGCTGTATTTTCTGGTCACTGTTTTACGGTAATTTATGGAATGTTTGTGTGTGTTTTGGGCTGCTATTTTGGTGATTTTTTTGGGGTTGTTTGCTCACTATTCTAGGGTGATTTTTGGGGACTGTTTCAGGGTAGTTTAGGGGCTGTCTTGTGGAGGGTTCTCTCGGCAATGGATGGGCTGTGGTTTGGTCCACGTGAAGTGAGTGTGAGGCAGTGGCGTGTAAGGTATGTGTTTATTGCAACGTGAGGAAGGGGGCTGTTGGCTTTGTGGTGAGGATTTGTTGTGTTGAAGGTTGGCCGAGAGGGCAGGTAAGTGATAAAGGGGCAATGTGCGTGCGTGAGTGGGCTACTTTGAGTGATAAGGCCGTGTGGTCAAAGGGGCTGATGAACGTGTGCTTTGAAGGTCATTTTTTAGTGTTGAAAGGGATATAGTATGCACTTGTGGCTGACGTGTGTTGATAGTGGGGCTGTACGTGAGGGCTTGAGCTTTTGAAGGTAGTGGGGCAGGTGGCTTTACGTGAAGATGGCAAGAGGCATGGGAATTAGGTGGCTATTGGCGTGAGAGTGAACTGAATTGATGGTGTCTTAGCGTGAGTGGAAGGGCTGCTACGTGAGTGTTTGTTTTGTTGAAGTCGAAAGGGGTGAGGGCAGAGGACATGAATGAAGAGGCTTGTGTGTTATGCTCCTTGATGCTGAAAGGTGTGGCTCATGTTTGTCTAGGTTTAAAGGTTATTGTCTTCTCGGCAGTTAGCTCTTGTTTATTTGGTTGTGTTTGTTTTTTTGATGTGGCCGTGAGAGAGAGAGAGATCCCTAGGGTTGGATTTGTCCTATTTTTATAGTGGGAGGGTAGGAGGATTAGGGTTTGCATGGATTTAAAAAGGAAAGGGAGATTGTGTATTGAAGGGGGATTTGATTTAGTGTCAAACAAGGAAAATACAAGATTGAGGGGGGACAAATTTAGGCTTGATTAGAAAGTTAGTATATTTAGTTTGTGTTGATTAGGCATACAATATTGGTTAAGTAAGGTATATAATATTTGTGATTTATTTTAATTTGGTATGATTTAATTAATTTTTTATTTAGTTAATATTTAATTTAATTAATATTTAATTTAATTTGGGTGTATTTTAGAGGCCATGGGCGTGTGGGCCTAGGTGGGTGTGGGCGTGGGCTTTGTCTTGGTAAGCTAGGTGTTGTGTTGGTTTGGTGAGTGGGTTTAGGCCAAGGTTAAAAGGTTTGCGGGTTTTTTAGGCTAAAGGTGCTCTAAAACGGAGGTCCACTAGCGAGCCTGGAGCTAAACAAGCGAATAAAATTTAACGAAATGCCGATTCCTTCCGACAACCATTTCCCACAACTTCCTCGACTAAAAAGGTAGTGCCTCCAAATGAGACTCATCATCGGGACTCACATGCAAAAATGCAATGCCTACAGTCGTCTTCTCAACTTAAGCTTCAATTTACCTAATGGTTCTTTGGAAACCCTCTTAGGCTATTTCATGTTCAAGATTAGCTCTTCCTGCTTATGCGATGCTAGGTTCCCACTAAGTAGTTTACATATTATAGTTATGTTCCTCTGCTTATGCGGTGCTATGTCCCGCTAAGTAGGTTACATGCCCCGAGGTTACAACACTAGTGATATTTTCCATAACTCTTTACATATTGTAGGACACAGAATCAGCGACGTTGTTCCAGGCTTGTGGCCCGGTCGGGAGTACGGAGTAACCCGCGGGGGACTAAACCGGAGAGAATAAAGGAGTCGCCACCCAGTGTGAACAGGGAAATGATTTAAGGCCGCACACACCCCTCGCAAGGGAAGACCTCAAACCGTTGGGTTCGGAATGATCCCTTACTTATGTCACTTGTAATGAAGAGATTTGTGCAATAATTAACCAAGTCTACGCAACATACATTCACAAAAGTAATCTACATCTAAGTTCATATACGGCCTATATCTAAGTTTGCATGCATAAAAATAAGTCGGAATAGCGGTAAGCACACAACTCATGAATACTTTAAATTAGCACATACGGAATAAATATGTGACCAAGGGATTTGGCCATTCTCAATGTAGGACCTCGCATACCCGGTTGGACGTATTCCATGTAAACCAAGCATGTCGTGTCCGGGTCAACAAAATAAAATATAATAAAGGGTGCCCTCAGGTCTTACCTTTTAAGTCGCTTCTCGGGAGTGCGTTGGGACGTCGCCGGAAGGGTTATCGTTTTTGCTATTTTCACTGGTCCGTTGTTTCCGCTGTTTTCACTGGTCCATTGTTTTCACTATTTTTGCTGGTTCTCTATTTCCGCTGTTTTCACTGGTTCGCTATTTTTGCTGTTTTGTCTATTTTCACTCGCTGTTTCCACTTACTATTTTCACTCACTGTTTTCTCTGTTTTCACTCACTGTTTTCTCTATTTTCACTCGCTTTTTCCGCTCACTGTTTTCTAAGTTTTTGGACTGTTTTGGGTGATTGTTTGAGCTATTTTGGGGCTATTTTGGACTGGTTTATGGTCGGTCAATGGGCTATTTTTGGCTCAGTTGGTGATTCGGCCGAGTGCGTGGCTATGCTTGTTGAACGTGGCTATTTTTTGAATGGTGCATGGGTTAGTTTGTGGCTGTTTGTGGCTCGGTTTGTGCGTGGCTGGCTGTGGGCAATGTTTTGGTGAGTGCGTGCTATTTTTTTGTGAAGGGGCTGCTTTCACGTAGAGGGTTTATTGTTTGTTGTCTTGTTTGGCAGTGTGCGTGAAGGCTGAGTGTAGTTCACGTGGAAGGTAGTCTGCTCACTGGTCTCACGTTGATGTTGCTCGGTTTGGTGGCCGCTACTTGGCTTTGTGTTTATCGGTAGTATGTGCCTCTTTGGTGAGCTGTTTTGTGTGCGTTATGGACGTAATGAGGGTCGTTTTGAGGGTAGTGTTTTGCGTGTTTCACGTGGCCGTGTGCTTTGGATGAGTGAGAGGCTGCTTCACGTTGATTTGGTGACTTTAGGGGGCTGTTGAAGATGGAGACAAGAGGCTGTTTGGTGAAGAGAGAAGGGAACAGTTTAGTCGATTGGTTGTTGAAGGTAAGAGCTAGGTTAGGGTACAGGTTAGTATCCTGAGTGAGAGAGATAACATGAGGGCTATTAGGGTTTCAGTTTACTGGTTGTGGTTACGTGAAGGAGAGAGGTTGGGCTAGGTTCGTGAGGGCTGTCGTATGTGATGAGGACAGTTTAAGGATGTGAGGGCTGCAGTTCACGCGTGATGAGGACCAGTTTGGGGTACGTGAGGGCTGAGAGGTTTGTGAGCTTAGGGTTTATTATTCTTGTATTGTTGCCGGAGACCTGTTGAGGAGAGGGTTGTTGGCTACGTGAACTAGGGTTTTGGTTTTTGATTGTTGTTATTTTTTTTGGAGAGCCTTGGGAGCTGGAGACGTGAAGGGTTAGGGTTATTTGTTTGTTGTTTGGCCGAGAGTTAGGAGAGAGGGGAGGGTAGGGTTTTTTTATTTTTTGATAGTGGCGTGAATGTGAGCTAGCTAGGGTTGAGATAATGAGTTTAGGTGTCTTTTATAGGAGAGGGTTGAGGTTGTTGGTGGATTGCATTAATTGGGAGGCTATTAAATGGATTTTTTATTTAGTGGAGGGTTATTTAATGTTGTATTTGACTTGGTATAAAGGTCATTTAATGTTGTGGGGCTGTTGGTGGAGGCTATTAAATGGCTTTGTTGAAAGTGGGATGTGAGGTGGCTAGGCTTGTTTTGGATTCTTGTGCATGGGCAGCAATTTTAAAACAGAAACACAGACGACCGTTCGAACGCGTTCTCAGACGCTGCATGAACGCCCGTATTCTGTTTAGCGTTCGAACGTGTTTACGAACGCAGAATGAATGCACATGCAGTGAACATGCAAATCAAATCTAACGACGTATTCATTTTGAATCTCCCCTTCCGACGTCCATTTCCCGTGACTTTCACGACTTAAAAAGGTAGTGCCTTCGTACGAGGCTCATAATCGGGACTTATATGTAAAAATACAGTGCCTACAGTCACCCCCACTTTGATGTGACTTGTGCAGTGTGTAACAGTGACAATCCTATCAAAGTTATGCAATGCATTTACTTACCTGGCTCGCCAGCTGCCACCACGCATTGGTTGCTCGAACTAAGTGGCGAGTGCTTCGACCCTTGGGATTCATTTCCCAAAACACCGAAATATGGGCTTTATTCCTAGACGTATGATGAACAGTGGGCATCGAACCCTTGGACGTATCCTGGAACTGCAACTGACGTGTGGCTTCAATCCGTGCTCCATTCCCGGAGACATTCACGGCGAGTGATGCAATGGGCTGACCCTTGTGTTGGACATATGACCCATAGCGTCACTATTTGCACAGATCATTGTGTTGTTGTAGCAAATTAACTATGTGACAAAGAAATTGCACTCTCATCATTTGTGATTAGATCACCATAGATATATAAATGAAGAGAGGTCCCTATGATTAGTACCTGGACTGAGAATGATATGAGACAGTATCAGTCCACGAAGGTTTAATCATTAAATATCCCTAGCCGTAGTATCGAGACTGGACATCGATAATGCGGAATAGGCTAGTATTGCACTTGTGCGCGTTTTGAGGGCACAACGGCATAGTTCTCATATATATAAGTATTGGATACTTATGCAAGTGCGATAGGAGGTCGTGTTTCACCGACGGTACGGGAAACAGCTTCGCTCTGGATAGACCCCTCGGAATCCCATTGGTATTATGACTATGTGTCTATGGGAGGCCGAAATCAAGGTAGGTGTGTATGGTCTTAACCTGAGACTTACATCGCTAATACTTACGATAATCGATAGACTTTGGTCTTGGTGGTAGGGGACTTTAAACGGGTTCTGAGTACACCACTTCTGGGTTTATCAGAGAGTCGTAGAGTATTGGGTGTGATGTCAAGACGGAAGTATCACTTCAGTCATATTGGAGATGATGTCACGCAGGATACGGTATTAGTGCTCTTAAGTGCTGCGCGGCCATCGGGATATTATGACAAGGTCATGTATATCCGATTATAGAGACTAGTTACCAGACATCCGACATGTGCTTCGTACGGGGCAGACACTTATCCAGCCCCAGGCCTAGCACGTGACTATCCGATACTGGGCCGATATGCACAATACAATCGTATACTACGCTTGATACAGATCTTAATATTCTTATAAGAATATGTCCGGAGAATTAGGTAGACTTGGTGCTTTGCTAGAAGCCAACCTTGTCTCGTAAATCGGTAGTAAAAGTAGTAGTACGTACTGGTACGTACGTGATTCGGATACTCCGACGACCGTATTTACTGCCAACATATCCGGGGATCTCATGGGTCGCTTCCCAAAGATTCACCGATGACGTATGACTCGCACTTATATTAATCTGGGATTAATATGATGAGAGAGAGAATTAATCTGGGATTAATTTCGGAGACACTTTATCTAGGATAAAATATCAATTGAAGAGAGAGAAACATTGATTTGGAATTAATCGAGGAATTAATATATTTGATATATTAAACGAAATTAGATTTCGACGCGGAATTAAAATTAGATTTTAATTCGGGCGAGCGAATTAATTTAGAATTAATTCGTTAGCGACGTGAATAATAATTCCGCTAGGCGTAATTATTTAATTCTCGTCGCGACGGAAATTAGTTAATTCGGAATTAGCGAATTTGGGCCCGAAAGTGTTTGCGGACACATTCGTATTTTGAAACGGGTGGAATCCGCAAATCACATCGCGATATCTCATTACTTGACACGAATAGATGATGGATGTATCTAGACACCTTGAGGGATGATACATTGTCTCTATTCTCAATGTGAGGTAATGATGGCAAATCATGAATTTCTTTGGAGGGAAAACCTTTCACGGTTTTTGAAGGGTTTTTAATTAAAAATTCATTTTTTGTATTGATACATGATTTTGCTTTTCATTTGGCTTCACACGTTTTTTGAAAAAAAAAAACAAGAAGTAAATTGAAAAGGCAAACTCTCTCCTCTTCTTCTCCTCTCTTCTCTCACGCCATTTCTGGTTTTCAAGGGGCAGTGAACTGCCGAAGAGAACAAAAGGAAATGGAGGGAAGCAAGTGTTTTGTGGCAAAACAAGAGTGCTAGCACACTCCGGGATCATGCCAAGGTGATAAGGGAAGTATACCCATGAGCAAGGAACGTTTTGATGAAGCTTGGAGCTCGTTTTTCTTGATCAAAATGGAGCAAAACAGAAGCACAAACTGCTGCAGTGGGCGCACATGAGCAGTGGCAGTGGGCAGTGAGCAAAATTTCAGTTCGTTTTGTTGCCAAATCGTCTCTCAACCGCTCGATGTAAGTATTCCGCACTTAAATCGTTGTATTTGCTTATGATTCATGCTTGAGTTTTGATCTTGGGACCTCTAGAAACTCCAACAATGGCATCAAGAGCTTAGGTTAAAAGCATGAAAAATGTTAGGGCTAAAATTTGGGCAAACTTGAATTTGAGCATGATAAATTAAATTGGATGGATTTGTATGCTTAATTGTGTTTGAATTGAAGATTGACATGGTCAATTTCAGAAAAAATGGATTGGATCTTTTTCCCCCAAAAATTCCCTTGGCCGAATATGTAATGTTCTTTAATGTCTTGGGATTTTTGATTTTTGACAATTGGAAGTGTTGGAAATCATTCGGGATGATGATTTAACGTCGATTGCGGAATCAATTGGATTGAATTCGATTTGGACGAAAAATCCCCAAATTGCCAAGTATGTCATGAAACTTTAAATTGGGTAAAATGAATTGAGCATGCAATTATGAAATTGGATGATTAAGTATGCTTAATACATGTTTAATTGATGATTGGTTGGATCAATTTGATTAAATATTGTTTGGAACAAATTTCCCCAATTTTGAAAGTATGTCATGAAACTTGAAATTGGGTAAAATGAATTGAGCATGCAATTATGAAATTGGATGATTAAGTATGCTTAATACATGTTTAATTGATGATTGGTTGGATCAATTTGATTAAATATTGTTTGGAACAAATTTCCCCAATTTTGATGTGTTGGCCGAGAGTTATGCCCCTTTGTGTTCTTGGTGAATTTTGATTTTTTGAAACATTGGATGTGTTGAAAATCATTAGGGTATATTGATTTAATGTCGAATTGTTTTTAATTGGATTGAAACAAATCGGACATGTAATTAACCTCATTGCCGAGAACAAAGTGAGCATGTAATGAGTTTGATTTTAATCTTAATGTGTTGGACATGTGATGATGAAATTGAGTATGATTAATTGGACTAATTTAGTGTTTTGGAAATGTTGATTTAGTTGATTAATCATGTAATGCACTTTAAGTAATTAAATTGTTAAATTGGATTTATGTAATTTAATTATTTGAGGCCTTAAATTGGATTTGGGCTTCTAATGTTGTAATTGGGCCTATTGGGCTTGATTTTATCAAGTTGGGTTTAGGCCAAATGGATTGGATCCAATTGGGCCCAAAACCTTAACCATAAAGCCCAAATGCAACTAATGGACCTTTGTAATTTAATTGGGCCTAATGGGCCAAAATTAATTTAAAGGCTTATGGGGTAAATCCCGGATTGGACTTTGGTTGCGGGTTTGACCCGAGTTGACCAAAAGACCACGCCTTAAGAAATTAATTAAAAGCCCATTAGACTTTAATTAAATTAATATTGGATATTAATCGGGCTTTGAGACCCGTAGCGATTAAATTTGGAGTTTAAGTCGAAAAGGGTTTATTATTAAAGTGTGTTATTTAATTTGGAATTAAATAGTGAATTAGAATTAAATACAAATTGAATTGGATTTAATTGTGTAATTTAATTTAATTCTAGAATTTGTACTTTAAGTACTTATCCGCAAAAACGAGTTTGACTCGAACAAAATCAAATCGTTGTTTGAACATTGGATGATCACATAATTATCAGATTAATTAATTTGATTAGATTGATTGATAGCATGCTTATATGAGTGAATACATGGTTGTGATGCATGAATAATGTATATCGGATGGATATTAGATGGGTGGGGCAATTTTAGAAATTGTTGTAATAAATTCGATTTATTAAATTGGACCTGCGAGTCCAGCCTTATCACCTCTATTCTCTTTGTATTCTCTTCTCATCTATTCCCCTCTATGTATATGAGGTTTCTTTAGAAGTGTAGTGTAACGGGTAGAAGTAATACAAGTGCTAGCTTGAGTGAGAAAGGGAGAGATTTGATCTAGGATCAATGTGTAAGTATCCATCCGCATATCATTATTATTTATTTTCATATACGCTTTATTATGTATTTAGAATGCATGTTTAAGGGTGTATGATGATGAGACCTTAACAAAGATAATTAAATTGGTAGCCAATTTGCACGCGAAAAACCCTCGTTAAATATCAAGCGTCATTTCCTTCCATTGAGTGATTCTTGCTCAAGATCGGAGATTGTCAGGGGTTGTTTTGGACCAAAGTCAAGCCCTTGTCAGTCAAAGATGTGCTTTAATCACGAGGCTTTGTTATATATCGGTGTCGTGTCCAAGTTGTGGTTTGTTTTTGGCCAAAGTCAAGACCACTTCTTGTCCATAGACATTTGATTACGAAGCTTCCCTGTCAATGGGTCCACGCTTGACTGGGATCACTAGGTTTGTGATTGTGCCAAAGCCAAGGCCTAGTTGATTCAGAGGAAACGGGTAGGGTATATATTCGATATATAGGCATATATTAGATATATGTTTCGGACTTGGATGTCCACCTACTGGATCTAGGAGTTGGATGGGATCCAATTGATCTTCGACATCTACCTTGTTGATTATCATACAATTTTTGTTTGACCAAAGTCAGGATTGTATGATACTTTAACGGGATCCTAGCCCACTAGGAAACACGGTTTCCCGAGTACTCCACAGAGGGTTAGAGACTCGACGAAAAATAGTGGGAGGCAAGTATTGAATTTGCAACATTCGTTCGAATACTCGCTATACGCGCTCATTTAAATTATTTCGTCATTAAATTCAATGTTAGTTAGACTAATATTTAAATTGTTGTTTTAATAAACAGTTGGACTGTATTATACTTGATTATATATAATTGGATTATATTAATCAATATATTTGAATTAATTAATTTCAGTTTACAGTTGATTTATAATTGGATTATAGTAATCAATGTAATTGAGGTTAATTAATTTGGATTATATTTGATTATATAGTTGGACTATTATAATCATTATAATATATATAGTACCACTAATCGTTGATTAAATAGTTGGACTATTGTAATCAAGATAAGAAATTGAAAAGTTGGATATTTAAAATATAATCTGGGATTAAAATATTTTAAATGATTTAATTTTCAAATTGGGAATAAATAATAGGTTACTTTATTTGATAAAATAACTTATTATACCTTACGCCCAAAATTAAGCAAAATAAGTAGAGCATGAAATCTTTGGAAGATTTATGTGATGATGACTTTAGTGCTTAATTTAATATACTTGACAATAAATCTATTTTAAAGTTAAAGTTTGCAATTGGGCAAGTTGCACAAGGTGCACATCATTTCGATATTCTAAAAACCCAAGGCTTGGCCTAAGGTTCCTAAAATATTGAAAAAGGATAATTGACATATCCCAAAGTGACTACCATTTGGATATGGAAGACACGAAGGAATTAAAGAAAGGGCGAGGCTCTGACTTTTAAAATATTTGTCAAAGTTATGTTCACTACTAGTATTGAAATTGGATTTTAAATACTTAGTGTGGTACATAAAATATATGTATTGATGTTCAGAATCCGCTATGAGCTGGATACTGACTTCAAGCTGAGATTACTCTGCGAATCGGAAACGGGACGAAAGTCGCTGTTTCGACCGTAGATACCTAAGTTTAGGTACTGTTATAATGTAACTAGTTTGACTAGAGACATTATCTCTATATCAGTGTTTAATCCGTTGCGGATAAAACCTTTATATTCTAGAACACTAAGTGTTTTATTATATAAATATGATACCGAGATAAACACATTAGATGTGAATAACAGAATTTATATTTTGAATATAATAAAATCTCAAACATATAAAATGACAAATAAATAGCTCATATTGATTTGATCAATAGAGACTTATTTGTGGCATTGTTGTCTGGGACAATTAAACGAGACTCGTATATCCACACTTTTGAAGAGTGGGTACTAGGACTGATTTGACTAATCAAATAAGGTCTACGATTCTAGTTTACTAGGTAAAGTACCTAAAATACTATTTACTAGGTAATAGTGTAAAGGCCACCGATCTGTAAGCCCTATTCATGGTGAAGTAAGTGGGCCCATATCTAGCTTGGCTAGATGTGAACATGAATATTTCGTGACCTTAACGGATGTGGCATCACGTTATGGTTATGTGTTTCTTTTGAAGAACACAAATCCGAAACTTTGAGTTTCGACACGAAGTATACAAACAGATCGGCTATAGTATTATACCATCGCGGTAAGACCGTAATGAAAATACTTAAGCATTAAGTTTCATACATAAATGAAAGAGTACAATATTCTTTCATATGAGGACTCTCCTCGAGACACGTCAGTTAGACGGTGTGTCCGAACTAAAACCGAATTTTGTTGGACATGATAAGGTTTATCACGAGTCGCTCTGAGCTATGATTTCCTTCAAACAGGATATATATTAACAGTGCAAAACTTATTTAGAATAAGGTTCCATATAAATCTGTTTGACAGATATCATATAGGGTATGAACAGGAAAGAAACGGGGTTTCACATTCCTGATAATTTGGGTATGCCAGGCATAACGTTTGGATGATACCAAACTAAAAGACCCAAATTGGATAAGTGCCAATATAGGTTATCCTAAGGGAAACCTTAAGTATAGTACTTGTAAATCTCACATGAGAACAATATGATTGTTGCTCACCATGCGGTTTTCCTG
The DNA here is from genome assembly GCA_019454045.1 of Zanthoxylum bungeanum. Classification (NCBI taxonomy): domain Eukaryota; kingdom Viridiplantae; phylum Streptophyta; class Magnoliopsida; order Sapindales; family Rutaceae; genus Zanthoxylum; species Zanthoxylum bungeanum. The sequence goes on along the minus strand of SKCR01037865.1, from coordinate 4,002 downwards.
AGAGGAATACCGATATGCAGTGGTCAGTGGGAGGATAGTGATACTCGATGAAAATCGGAGTAATACTATTCAAAGCACGAAGTCCTTAATGGAACACAAACAGTTCATCAATGATGAATCTGTACCATTAATCTTCGAATACACAAGAACAGGGTAGATCGGATAGAGTCAGAAAACAACCTAGGGTATGGGTTTCTGATCTAACCTCATAAAGATGTAAATCTTATTGAGGAATACCAACCGACTACGTACGAGGAAATGATACAAGGTATCAACTCCCTGTTTTGGCAAAGTGCCATGAGTCCAGAATGGATTCCATGTATAACAACTATTTTGGATACTAGTTGTTGTACCACAAGGAAATGTGTCAGTTACAAATCAAAATCGCTTTCCTGAAAAGGAAACCTTTGGAGAATGTTTATAACATTCTGACGATTTTGTATAACCGACAAACAAGGTTTGCGGATTATTCAATCCATGTTTGGATTGAAGCAAGCATAAGGTTCTTGGAACTGACGTTTTGAAATAATCATAATGGTTTATGATTTAACTCAAAACGAAATAATTCTTGTGTATATAAGGAGGTTAGTGGAGGGCGCACTGACAGTGAAAATTCCCATAAAGCTATTGTCGAAAGCTTGGTTTCATAGAAATTCTCCGTAGAATTTGGGGAGTAACAACCTTTATTCAAGGAATAAAGATCTACTGGGATAGATTTAGAGTTGTTAACACTCTCTGGGAAATTGTACATTTAAAATGTACTTGTATGGTGTCTCATACGCTTCGAGCATATGGAGTCACGATCAGTTCAATCCAAGTGATAATCACTGGATTGAAATTAAGAACATCTGTTAGTATCTCAGAGAACTAAAGATGTTGTCTTAAACTATGGAGAAGGAGAACTTGAAGTGACTGGGATCACTGCTGCAAGTTTCCAAACAATTAAATACTACGGTACTATAAAGTTTGAATAACAGGGACAGTGAGCTGGAAATCTTCCTGAGATAGATTAAAATAAACAATGTGAATAAAAACAATAATATAGGAATAATGTTGCCGAATAAACAACAAATGCGGATTATTGCTGCAGCTGAGGCAGCAATAGAAGACCGTCTGGGTCGAAAATAAATCATAAGATGATATAAAGTTCTGTTAGCAGCTGAGCTAGGCGTCAGCATAGGCTAAGGAATTAAAGGTCTCATCAACGATCCAGATATATACTTCTATATCATCTGATTCGTTCGGATCATACATCGTGGCGATGTGATGATCGTATAAATCGCGTCAAACGATAAACAAACAAATCCGCTGACGAAAACCTTTCCTCAGCAATTTGAGCGAACCGTACATAGTTCAGGTGTAGGACACTTGAGTGACTCGCTACGTGCCAAGTGGGAGATTGTTGGACATTATGACCCATAGCGTCACTATTTGCACAGATCATTGTGTTGTTGTAGCAAATTAACTATGTGACAAAGAAATTGCACTCTCATCATTTGTGATTAGATCACCATAGATATATAAATGAAGAGAGGTCCTATGATTAGTACCTGGACTGAGAATGATATGAGACAGTATCAGTCCCCGAAGGTTTAATCATTAAATATCCCTAGCCGTAGTATTATCGAGACTGGACATCGATAATGCGGAATAGGCTAGTATTGCACTTGTGCGCGTTTGTGAGGGCACAACGGCATAGTTCTATATATATAAGTATTGGATACTTATGCAAGTGCGATAGGAGGTCGTGTTTCACCGACGGTACGGGAAACAGCTTCGCTCTGGATAGACCCCTCGGAATCCCATTGGTATTATGACTATGTGTCTATGGGAGGCCGAAATCAAGGTAGGTGTGTATGGTCTTAACCTGAGACTTACATCGCTAATACTTACGATAATCGATAGACTTTGGTCTTGGTGGTAGGGGACTTTAAACGGGTTCTGAGTACACCACTTCTGGGTTTATCAGAGAGTCGTAGAGTATGGGTGTGATGTCAAGACGGAAGTATCACTTCAGTCATATTGGAGATGATGTCACGCAGGATACGGTATTAGTGCTCTTAAGTGCTGCGCGGCCATCGGGATATTATGACAAGGTCATGTATATCCGATTATAGAGACTAGTTACCAGACATCCGACATGTGCTTCGTACGGGGCAGACACTTATCCAGCCCCAGGCCTAGCACGTGACTATCCGATACTGGGCCGATATGCACAATACAATCGTATACTACGCTTGATACAGATCTTAATATTCTTATAAGAATATGTCCGGAGAATTAGGTAGACTTGGTGCTTTGCTAGAAGCCAACCTTGTCTCGTAAATCGGTAGAACGTAGTACTTGGTACGTACGTGATTCGGATACTCCGACGACCGTATTTACTGCCAACATATCCGGGGATCTCATGGGTCGCTTCCCAAAGATTCACCGATGACGTATGACTCGCACTTATATTAATCTGGGATTAATATGATGAGAGAGAGAATTAATCTGGGATTAATTTCGGAGACACTTTATCTAGGATAAAATATCAATTGAAGAGAGAGAAACATTGATTTGGAATTAATCGAGGAATTAATATATTTGATATATTAAACGAAATTAGATTTCGACGCGGAATTAAAATTAGATTTTAATTCGGGCGAGCGAATTAATTTAGAATTAATTCGTTAGCGACGTGAATAATAATTCCGCTAGGCGTAATTATTTAATTCTCGTCGCGACGGAAATTAGTTAATTCGGAATTAGCGAATTTGGGCCCGAAAGTGTTTGCGGACACATTCGTATTTTGAAACGGGTGGAATCCGCAAATCACATCGCGATATCTCATTACTTGACACGAATAGATGATGGATGTATCTAGACACCTTGAGGGATGATACATTGTCTCTATTCTCAATGTGAGGTAATGATGGCAAATCATGAATTTCCTTTGGAGGGAAAACCTTCACGGTTTTTGAAGGGTTTTTAATAAAAATTCATTTTTTGTATTGATACATGATGCTTTTATTGGCTTCACACGTTTTTTGATTTTGAAAAAAAAAAAGAGTAAATTGAAAAGGCAAACTCTCTCCTCTTCTTCTCCTCTCTTCTCTCACGCCATTTCTGGTTTCAAGGGGCAGTGAACTGCCGAAGAAAACAAAAGGAAATGGAGGGAAGCAAGTGTGTTTTGTGGCAAAACAAGAGTGCTAGCACACTCCGGGATCATGCCAAGGTGATAAGGGAAGTATACCCATGAGCAAGGAACGTTTTGATGAAGCTTGGAGCTCGTTTTTCTTGATCAAAATGGAGCAAAACAGAAGCACAAACTGCTGCAGTGGGCGCACATGAGCAGTGGGCAGTGAGCAAAATTTCAGTTCGTTTTGTTGCCAAATCGTCTCTCAACCGCTCGATGTAAGTATTCCGCACTTAAATCGTTGTATTCGCTTATGATTCATGCTTGAGTTTTGATCTTGGGACCTCTAGAAACTCCAACACCTGGGACGCATCCCGGAACTTCAAACTGTTGTATACAACCCGTGCTCCATTCCGGAGTGCCATTCTCGGCGAGTGATACAGTGGGCCTCGACCCTGGACGCATCCCGGAACTGCAAATGGGCCTAACCCGGTCATCCCGAAGCCCATTCCCAGCATATAATGATATGGGCCTTGACCATGCTCCATTCCCGAAGCGCCATTCCCAGCATCTGATGTGGGCCTCGACCCATGCGCCATCCGGCATATGATGATATAGGCCTCGACCCATGCTCCATTCCCGGAGCGCCATTCCCGGCATCTGATGTGGGCCTCGACCCATGCTCCATTCCCGGAGCGCCATTCTTTGCATATGTGATATGGACCTCGACCTATACTCTATTCCCGGAGCGCCATTCCCGGCATCTGATATGGGCCTCGACTCATGCTCCATTCCCGGAGCGCCAATCCCGGCATATGATGATATGGGCCTCGACCCATGCTCCATTACAGGAGCGCCATTCCTGGCATCGGCATATGATGATA
>SKCR01037864.1:0-88395 GCA_019454045.1 Zanthoxylum bungeanum | reverse complement strand
ACAAAGAGCCCCAAAAGGCCACCTTTACGGCAGTACTTCACCGCACCTCTTTTATTTAGTTATTCGCTTCATAACGTCTTTTTGAAAATTCATACATCGTATTGCATTGCGCATGGGCTTATCAAGTGAGATTAAGGATCCTCCACTTTGAGGGGTGAAAATGCTTGAAAGCTACCTTTGCTACAATGATTTGCCGCGCCCCTTAATCTGTTATTGTTTACTACATGTCATATACTCATCCGTCCATGTATGTGTCGTGTTGTTTACTGCATTTTGGAGGTCACTGCTGATCCCCGTTCGAACGCGTTTCAGAACGCCGCACGAACGCATGTTTTTTGTCTGGTCTCGTTCGAACGCGTTATCAAACGCCATACGAACGCGAACCTTCTGTTTACCGTTCGAACGCATTTACGAACGCTACACGAACGCGAACACACTGAATTGAGTCATTTTCATCATATGTGCGTCTATGCCTATCTATCTTCTTTGCACCATGTCATAGCATGCTCACTTTAATGCCTAATTGCATCCCTAAGCGTCTTTTGGCATTATGTACTTAGTCGACCCTTTTATTTGTGCATGGAAATATAATGGCTATTTGTTTATGGTATGTCTATGAAATCACATGTTCACCATCATTTGATTCGCCTTTATGTGTGCTTGTGTGGTTAGTATGTGCTTGCGTTTTCATGAATACAACATGCCAATGAAATTGTCTGTTTGTTGATTTAATGTACTTCTAAGCATGCAATCTTATATGTGAAATACATGTATGTTTAGGCGCATATTTTATCTTATAAATGTGAATTTAGAAGCATGATACCCTTAGAAATAAGTGTTACTTCAGCTTGTTTAAATTATTATATAAATCCTTTCATTATAAGTGACATGAGTAAGGGACCATTCTGAACCCAACACGTTTGAGGTCTTCCCTTGCGAGGGGTGAGTGCGGCCTTAAATCTCATTTTCCCGGTTCACACCGGGTGGCGACTCCATTATTCTCCGGTTTAGTCCCCCGTGGCTACTCCGTACTCCCGACCGGGTCGCGAGCCCGGGACAGCATGCGTCGCCCAGTTTCTGTGTTCCACATGTGTGGTAACTGTTCGCCCTTTTTACTTTTCGTCCCTTATTGGCTCGTTCGTCCTAGGGCGATTTTCTTCGCCAACAATTGTCCCTCAAATTCGTCTTGATTGAGTCGGACGATGAAATCGGGACGAATTTCTCAATTTTGGTCTATTGGCCGTATACTGGCGTTGGCCTGCAGGTTTTCGCTCTATTGTTCTTTGTGCGTCTTACGGGCCGTCCTTTACGTTCCCCTGTGAGTCCAATCATTTCTTCAATAAATGCCCTACTTTCCCAACACGTTTCATCATGACGCCTATTAATGAGCCGTTTTTCGCATCATTTTGGTGTCACATCACGTCACATCACCCTTATTCTTTACATCAAATCATTTCACAACACTTGTCTATGGCGACTCTTCATTCTTTTCATTTTCCCGCTCGTTCCTTCCTCCGTCGATTTGGGTTGCGACATCTGTCCTAGGGCGAGCTTTTCACCTTTGTTATATAATGGCTTGGCCTGCTCTCGTCCTCACTTCACTTTCTACTTCCTCTCTAGTAAAACCTTCCACCTTTTTACCTTCAATTTCTCTAATGGCTTCATCTTCTTCCGCTTCGAAAAAGGTTACCTCGAATTTCAGTGATTACCAAGCCGCATTAGGCGACTCTTCTGTGGGTGTATTTGGCATCCACACCCTTAACGAAAACCACGGTCAGTGTTCTCTAGGCCCCATCTTTGTGGATGCCAATGCCATTGCTACGGCCCATTTGGCTCAATTGTTTCCTTCCACTTCCAACCTTCCATTTTCAGAACCACTGAACGTCTCTCCCCTGGCTCAGTCTAACCCCATTCGTGCATGGCCTAAACATGATTCTTCATTTGAGACCTAGTTCCAACGTATGTTGTTGCATGAGGATACTCGCACTTTTCTCGAGGAACATGGCTTCCATTCTTTCATCGAGCTTTCATTGGCTTCGCCCCGCTTTTGATCGAAATATTCCCCCTACTGCACCCCCCCTTCTGGTCTTCCGACCTACAAAGTCTTCTCTCTTTCCCATCTGGTCCTTTCACCATTACCTTTCGTGACATCAGTGCTCTGACTGGGTTGGCCCATTTACGCGTGACCATTTCTGCCTGCACAACCTTCTGTTTCCCCCTTCTTTAATGGACTATTCGTCCTTCACGTCATATTCTGCCTTCTTTCGTGCGTTTTCCGAATCGATCTGTCCGGTCTCGGAGTTAGAGCGTACGGCTTTCCTTCATTACTGGCTTTACAAATATATCATTTGCGCGCCCAGTCAGAAACCCGTGGCGGGTTATCTCCCTATTTCATCGGACCTTGCCAACAGTTATCATTTGGACATGGCTTCCTTTTTGTTGGCCGCTATTTACCGTGGGTTGGCCGTTCTTCAAAAAAAACTTTGGTCTGAGGCTTCGCCGATCGCCTCTGGCTCGTTCAACTTTGGCTTAAAGCCTATTTCCCAGTCTTTGGCTCAATTGAATCGAGTCATTTGTATCATTGTGCTGGTCTTTTGTTCGCCCAATTTGGGCCAACCTCTCTCCTTCCTCGCACCGTTTTTGAATACTTCTACACCCTTTCTCGGGTTCCTTATTTCTTCCCTTTCTCCATGGGCGACATCCATTCTTTTGTCCCTGAGCTTCCTGAATCAGAAGAGGATTAATCAGTTAATCGCATATGGCGTAAGTTTTTATATAGCCGCAATCTGATTCATGACATCTTGACAAGGGCCAATAGCAAGGCTGGAGTGGAGGTTTATTCGCCTAACTTCACTGCCCGCCTGTTCGGTCTTGTTCAAGGATGGCCTCTCCCGTTCTTTCATTCGTGTTCCATTTCGACGGACCGTTTTAAAGTCCTTTCGCTTTTGGAATTGATCAGTGTTTGTCAGAGGCCCGTTATTTACTGTCTTCATTTTCTTGTGCCTCATTCTCTTCTTGTACATCGGTCCATTCTCTCTTCGACCGCTTTTGGCCTTCATATCGTGAGAGACTCTTTTTTTTGCCCTCTGCGCGGGTCTTTTCCAACATTTCATTTTCCTCAAGATCCTCAGAAACGGTGGGGGTCAAAGAAGCCGATAGAGAAAGCCAGGGCGAAGAAGATCAATAACGTTAAACGGAAGCAGCCTTCCCCAACCCATAGCTCCGATTCAGACGTGCCCCTTATGTGTCGGGGTAAGGTACAATATGAGACTTTTGTCCTTTATACATCGGGCTAAGGTACAATCTGGAATTTTACAAGTTTTGTATCTTGTGCAGGTGCTTAGGACGGAACCAACTTCTGCCATGCCCGAAATGACTCCAACTCCGGGGCCCGAAGCTCCATTGGTTGAAGATCCACTGGGGGAAGTCGAATCTACCGCAGCCCCGGTCGTTCAACTTCCATCAGATGAGGACGAAGCGGTCGAGATTCCAATCATTGAACACCCATCAGAAGGGGATGAAGCAACTGATGCCACTTATTCGATCATAACCGATTTTCAAGGTACGAGGTCAAACATAGTATTAGATCGTTCGCGCCCGCTTGTTGAGGAAATCTCAAGGGACCATCCCTTATTTGAATGTCGCCCGTTGGACGATCTTGTCCCAACTGTGCAAGACCCAGATGACGAGCCTATTCGGCAAGAGGTTAAGCCTATTTGGCCTGATGACGGGCCTCTTTGGCATCATCTCAAACGGCTTTAACCCTTGGTATGCAGATTGGCTGCTGCGAGGCTTGGGGGACTTATAGGGATGTATACGGCCTTTTTAGTTTGGCCGAATTGGAATTACTTGAAGAGGCTCGATTTATGTATAAAGACGATGTACTTCGTCGTATTTATGAAGAGAATGAAGTTATTCATGTTTCTGACTCTTCCAATTATGATTCTTCTGCAAAGGCCCAGCCAGCACCCACGACGTGACAATCATCATCTCCTCGGGCAGTGTCCCTCGTCCCTTCAACGCAAAAAACATTGGCTCCTGAACAGCCGTCGTCCCCGGCTCCTCCGTCATCTCCTCTTCAGGCGACATCTCATGCTCCCTTAACTCAACAAACTGCTGCTCCTGAACGGCAGTCCTTTTCGGCCATTTTATCCTCTCCTCGTCGGGCAACATCTCTTGTTCTCTCGGTGCAGCAGCCATCTGCTTTTGAACAGTCGCCATCATCGGCTTCTTCATTTACACCTCTTCAGCCAGCACCTCTTATTCTTTCAACCCAATAGCTTGCTGCTCCTGAACAGCCGTTATCTTCGGCCCCTCTGTCTTCGCCTCTTCGGGCAACATCTCATGTTCCCCTACCCCACTCTCCTAGGGGAGAGCCTGCATTGCCATCTGAGGATCCTATGACAACTACCGTTGAACCATCCAGTTCTACTCATAATCCTGCAACTGTAAGTGATTCTTCCTTATCTTTTCCCAATTTTCGCCATTTTTCCTGATTAACTAATTTTGTTTCTTTTTGTGAACAGACATCGGATCCGTTCTTACAATTGATCCAAGATATTTTGAACGACCTTGAACAGTTAGCCTCTAGCCCGTCCTTGCCTCCCTCATCTCCGGCCCAGGCTACTACAGACTTGGAAGCCCTTCGGGAGGTTGTCAGCCAATATGCCTCCCTCATGACAATAGAGATCGGTCAAGCTACCATGCCAGAGAATATGCTCATGTTGGAGAAAATTTCTTCCAAGCTAGACCGACTGTTGGGTCTTCCTATTTTACCTATTTCAGCAGAAATCCGTCTCTCTCTTTAAGATTTGCAAAGCAAGGTCCCGGCCCTCATTCTTCGTTATCGGACCATACACAGTCAAAAGGCCGGGCTTTGCGCTTCTATAACCAAGAAATAAAGGCTTCGAGGTACTATTGATAATCTCCGACAACTATAAGGGAAGCCACAGACGAAATGGTTATTGAGGAGTCGGTGTTGCTGGATTTAGAATGACAATTACAGGAGATCCAGCACCTTATAGAGGAAAGTCGTATGAGGAGAGAAGCCAAGAAAAGAGGTCGGGCCTCTCAGGTAGCTGAGGCGACTGCCATAATGACCGAGTTCAGAGATTTGGCTAAAGTTAATTTTGAGCGGGGCTTGGCCGATCTGGTGACGGCCGACTTGGAGATGCAAAAAGAATGGAATAATTTGAGGGACATGTTCTCACTCCTGAGGGATTCGCCTGGCGAGCTTCAGCGGCCTTCGGCCAGCAAATAATGATGTATATTGTTAGGACGTTGCACTCGTCATTTTGTTTGTAATTTTGGGACATAAATGAAATTATGACATTTATTTATACCCATTTATTTTGTTTCATATTCATTGCTACGCAGAAGTCATTATATTCTCGTGGTCCCATAATGAGGGCACATGCTTTTTCAAGTACTTTTCGTTTATCGCTCTGATATGCACTTTTCCATTCAAAATTTTCAAATGGTAGGTCCCGTTTGGCAACATATTTTCTACCTCAAACGGGCCTTCCCAATTAGGTGACCATTTGCCATATGCCGGATTCTTGGCACCTAGTGGTAGACCCGGCCGGCGGTTCGGTTCCGGTTCGGAACCGAACCGAACCGGCCGGTTACCGGTTCCACACTTAAGTGGAACGGAACCGAAAACCGAACCGGAACCGAACCGTTCGGTTCCGGTTCGGTTCGGTTCCTTTTTTTTTTAATTAATTAAAATAAAAAAAATGAGATTAAATTATGAAAAATGAGGTTAAATCCGGTTCGGTTCCGGTTCCACACTAGGGCGCTCTCTTGGGTTGGCATATTTGACATTATGTTCTCAGATGAGCTTGCCATTTTTCGTTTGAGAAATTAGGAAGAAAAATAAGAAAATTGAATAATTGCGAATAAGAGAATTATAGAAAATGAGAGAGTTGAGAATTTGGTGTGATGAAATTATGAAAAATGAATCATATTTATAGAATTTTAGAATTTTTTGATACCAAAAATGCCCCTAAATATAACCGTTTTATACCGTTATTAGGGGTACATTAGTAATTTTTATTTTATATAACAAAAATATTTTTTTTTTATTTTTTTAATTTTTTTTTGGCAGGGAGCCGTTTGGCAGGGAGCCAAACGGCTCCCTGCATCCCCCCAACAGCACTAGCCGTTGGAGGGAATTAGGCCCCAACGGCTAGTAGCCGTTAGGGGCCGTAGGGTTCCTGTTGGAACCCTACGGTTCCAACAGGAACCCGACGGTACCAACCGGAACCGTTCGGTTCCGGTTGGAACCGTTCAGTTCCGGTTGGAACCGTCGTCCGAACCGGTGGAACCGTACGGTTCCACCGGTTCGGACCGGTTCGAGTTGGGGTGGAACCCCAATCGAACCGGTCCCATTCCGGTTCGGTTCCGGAACCGGAACCGTGGCCGGGTCTACCTAGTGGCAGTATAGTTTTCCACACCAATTCGCCATTTCTGAATGATTTGGCCATAACCTTCTGATTATACCCTTGGCCATCTTTGTCTTTTGTGCTTCCAAACGATTGATGACATTGCATTTGACATCTTCCAATTCTAAAATTTTTGGATCATCGCTTCGCTGTAATCTTCCCTTCTCAATTCTTTTTGCAATGCCACCATATTGAATTCAATATTGACTTCAACTGGTAATACGGCCTCTTGACCATACACTAATTGAAATGGCGTGACCGAGGTACTCGTTCGAGGCGACATCCTATAAGCCCATAGAGCTTGGCTTAACTGTTCGTCCCTTTGTCTAGCATTGTCCGTTACCATTTTTCGGATCAACCATTTGAGAGTTTTGTTGGACGATTCTGCTTGACCATTCGACTGGGGGTAGTATGGAGTGGTGTTTACTAGCTGGACCCCGTATTCGGTCAGAAAGCTCATAACATTTTCTCAGTTCAGAGAAGTACCGTGATCCACCATTAATGTTTGGGGGATATCGAATCGGTGGATAATATGCTCTTTTATGAACTTGATAATATGCTCTTGAGAAATCTCTACTACCAGAATTGCTTCCACCAATTTGGTGAAGAAATCCGTGGCGACGATGATGAAGGTATGCCTTTTACTTGATGCGGGATAAATTATCCCTATCAAATCAATCGCCCATCCTATAAACGGCCATGGCTTAATAACAAGGACCATCTTGGTCGCTGGTGCTCTTTGAATGGGCCCATGCTTCTGACAAGCAATGCATCCCTTAGCATACAATACACACGATTCTCCTATTTTCGGCCAATAATATTCGCTGCTTATGATCAACCACCTCATCTTTATTCTGGCCCGGTGATCCCCGCAAACACCTTCGTGAATTTCGGCCATAATAGTTTTGGATTCCGATGGCCCTACGCATTTCAACAACAGACCATCTTGGCGCTTTTTGTATAACACATCTCTCAATACCATGTAGTTCAAGGCTTTTAGTTTTAGCCTTCGGTCTTTCCCATTTTCTGGTTGTCTTAGGAACTCTTTGATCTCACTTCTCCAATCGTCCTCATCTTGGACTTCAGCAGTCATGACGTCCATTATGCCCTTTCGCCTCACCAGGGCTGGTTTGGCCTCCACCCTTCTATATACGCCACTTATGCTGGTCTGTTTATATCCTGAGGCTGCTTGGGCCAAGTCATTGGCCACTTCATTCTTCTCCCTTGGGACATGTTCCAGATCTACGAAGTCAAATCGATCTAGTAGCTCTTTGGCTATATCCGACAGTGCCATGACTGATGGGCTCTGGCACTTAAAGGCTCCAGCCACCTGTTGGATCACTGGTTGTGAATCTCCTTTAATGGACATGTATGTTACTCCCATATTAAGGAGTATTTCCAACCCAAATATCAAGGCCTCATACTCGGCCTGATTGTTAGTGCAACATTCGTCCAATTTGATTATGAAATGGAATAGTTCTCCCAACGGACTGACCATGACTATTCCCATTCCTGCTCCCTTTGACGTGCTAGATCCATCGAAATACATCGTCCATGGCTTTAAACTGCACTCGTCAATTTCCATTTCCATTTCTTTAGTGGTACTTAAACATGGGTGATCAGCTAAGAAATCCGCCAAGGCCTGATTTTTTACGGCCTTTTGGGGTTCATGTCGTATATCAAATTCCGACAATGATAGAGACCAAAACCTAACTCTTTGATGCAAAATAGGATGAGAAAACATGTACTTTATTATATAAATTTTCGTAATTAAGTACACAGTAGTCGGTCTAAGGTAGGCACGTAATTTAGTACATGTGAAATATAAAGCCAAACACAACTTCTCAATTGGAGAGTAATCACATTCATATTTCAGCAATTGTCTGCTGATATAATAGATGGATTTTTCGACATTCATATTGTCGTCCTGTGCGATCATCCAAGCTATGGATTACTCTTCAGCGGATATGTACAACTTCATTGGCCGTCCTGGCACATGGGGTACCATCACCGGCGGCTGTGATAAATAATTCTTCAGGCTCTCAAAGGCCTTTTGATGTTCTTCGGTCTAGACGAACTCGTCCTTATCCTTTAGCCTCAACAGGGACGAGAACACTTTGGTTTTTCCTACACAGTTAGAGATGAATCTTCTTAAGAAGTTAACTTGCCCTAGAAATCTTTGCACCTTTTTTTTGTTTTGGGATGGTTTGGCTTCAATAATTGCCCGAGATTTATTGGTGTCAATCTCAATTCCCCGCTGATGGACTAGAAAGCCCATGAAATTTCCTGCACAAACCCCGAAAGCACATTTGGCAGGGTTTAACCTTAATTTGAATTTTCTCATTTGTTCAAAAGTATTGCCAAGTGGCCAAAATATTCGTCCACAGTCATAGACTTAACCACTATATCGTCTACATAAACCTCGACAAAATTACTGATCATGTCAATGAAAATTAGATTCATAGCCCGCTGGTAAGTGGCCCCAGCGTTTTTAGGTTGAATGGCATTACCACCCACTCATAGCATCCTAAAGACCTCGGGCACCTGAAAGCCATTTTATGTATATCATTTTCAGCGATATAGATCTGGTTATATCCTGCGTACCCATCCATAAAAGAATACATTTGATACCCTGCTGTAAAGTCTACTAAGGAATCCACCGTAGGCATGGGGTACTGGTCTTTTGGTGTCGCCAAGTTTAGGTTCCTAAAGTCTATACATATTCTTAGCTTTCCATTCTTTTTCATGACATGGATGATATTTGACAACCATTCTACATATCTGGTCGTCCTAATGAATTTCGCCTTCAAGAGGCGCTCGACTTCTTTCTTAATGTCAGGCATAACATTGGGTGCAAACCTTCTGGGAGGTTGCTTATAGAGCTTGTGGTTTGACATAATTGGCAACCTATGTTCTACTAAAGCCTTATCTAGACCAGTCATTTCATCGTAGTCTCAAGCAAAACAATCTTTATATTTTTGTAAAAGATGGATTAGTTTTTCACGGACCTGGGCCTCTAGTTCCTTGCTGATGTAAGTGATGCGTCTGTCGTCCTCACTTCTCAGGTTTACCTCATCCATAACGTCTTGTACCATTGTAATGTTTGCCTTATGCTGCCCATTCAGAGCATATTCTTCTTCCTCATTTGGTTGTTCGCTCATGTGACTTCCTTCCATCAAACAATCGACCCCCACATGCCTCTCTTATTCTGTCTTCTGTCTGATGTGCCAACAATTTATCTCTTATGCCCGAAATTACGGCCCGAGCCTCGGCCTCATTTTCCCATTCCGTTACATAGGCCATTATGCTGGCTCTGGTAGCCGCGAGCGTGGCTTGTTCTTTTTTTATTACTATCTTCTCCATTGGAATTGCTGGTTTCATGGCCATGCGTTGGCCCTTCGAAAGCCACTATAGTTGGTCTTGTTTATGCGAACAAGTCATTTAGTAGATTTGTAGGGTACGACTCATCATTCTGGGTCACTATGGCTGAATTTCCTGCTTCGTTCAACACTCTTGTTGGCCCGTAATTCCCTTCATACATGAATTATTCGGCTGAATTTGTCTCTTCTACGAAGGGCTTATTATCGACGTGTACTATTTCTATTTCATCTTTCTGATTCCAAAAAACCAGACATTGATGAAGGGATGAAGGAATGCATTGACTGCCGTGGATCCAGTCTCGTCCCAAGAGCATGTTATACGTGGTTGGTCCATCTATAACGAAAAACAAAACTGTCTTTGTAGTGCTTCCCACCTGTAAGTCTAGTGGGATGACCTCTTTGGCTATCGTTTCTCCTCCATTGAAAATTGTAAGCACCATCTCCGTGGGGATGAGATCGTCCTTCGACTTTGCTAATCGTCTCAGCATCCTAACCAGGATGGCATTGATGGATGCTCCATTATCAATTAACACCTTAGTGATGGGTATCTCATTTGCCTTTGCTTTCACATACAACGGTCGCAAGTGTTTTGTCATTTGTGGTTGTAGTTTTGGAAACGTCAATTTTCCTGACATTCCTACCTTCATCATTTATTCACTGCTGGTGTTTGTCTGCTGTAACTCTTCCTTCTCGACCCATCCAGAAGGTGGCCGTGTGATCAGCGCATCACGAGAGACATTATTGACGAACATCCTCTGCTTTTCCGCCCTGGTTATGGCCCATTTTACCTTGGGCGTTCCGTATAGGATGAGGTATGGAGATTGCCCCAATTCCTATCCTAATGTCCCGACGGTAGGATTTCCGGCTTCATATAATTCTCTGAGAAGCCAATTTTGTGATATCCCCCTCATTCGTGCTTCGGCCCTGATATCTATTTCTTCCTCTATATCGTCAGTTCCTCGTCAGAGGCCTCCCTATCTGTTATCGCGAGTGCTATGAATTCTGTCTCATCACCGTCATAGACATCTTCGTTAGTCCCAGAGCTCTCATTGTTGTCCCCCTTGAACTTTTCAGACAACAAGTAATAATTAGCGACAACCGGAGGCATACTACCAAACTGAATGACAATAGGGGGTTCCTCATCATCTGTCTCATCCCTTTTTCGCTGATCAAATTTGGTATGCTCTTTACAGCTCGTTTCTATCTCTTTCCTGTCACCACTTTCTTTGTTGCTCACATCCGACTTCTCCCTTATATGGGCACTACGCCCTGTGGGGACTTTTATCTCCTCTTGCTGGCGCATCATACGGCCATAGTTTCTTTGGTGTCGTCTCAATTGTGTCCTTGTCATTTCATCCACATGAGGGTAGTTTTTCCCTGGCCGATGGTACGAATGCCATATGTTGGGCCGATGAATTTTCGGCCTAAACGTCCTTATATTTTGGACAAAATTTGAATGTTCGCCATAAAACCTTGGCGCGAAGGTCCTTGGTTGCCACACTACTGGCTCATTTTTTACTGGCCTTTCACAGGTATCTTCTAACTCTTTCATCCACTCTATGCTGTTTTTACACCATGCACACAAATTTCGTGGATTCCTCCTTTCTCGGGGTGCTTCAATCCTTTCTAGAGCGCTTGGACGATGACCGTCTTGATCTTCATCTAGAACCAGCTTGAATTTTGGCAAGTTCATTTTATTGAGGTCCGAGTTAATCATATTTAATTCCATTGGCTTTGGAAAAGGATTGTCGTCCACAGCCCATTTTTTTCGAACGTTATTCCTCTAGATTCTATGGCGTCCTGCAAAATATTCCGAAAAACAAGACAAGTGTTAGTTGAATAAGACCCTGCATTATGTCATTTACAGTATTTTTTATCACCGATTTGTTTGGTGCTTGGCAATGTGTGGCGATCGTTCAACCTAATTTGTTTGTCTTTATATAATTGATCGAATATGATATCGACCTTTGAGATATCAAAAGAGAAGTTCCTACTCTTTTTATCGTCTCCTACTTTGGGCTGGGGTTCAGCCCACGTCTTGCAGACATATGGCTTCCCTTTAACCAATTCGGTCAAACAAAAGTCGACCGATTCGATGTCCATTTCGCTTATTTCATAGTTGATATTCCTGTAATAGGTTCCTTTGCTAGAATTTTTCATTTGCTCCTCCTCCCTTAATAACTGTTCATATCGCACCACACTTGTGGTGAGTTGGGGGAGGTCCCAGAACTCACGATCTTGAAATTTCTTTTTTAGATCGAAATTAAGGCAGCTTTGAGCGATTCTCACAAACTCCTTTTCTGGAAAAGGCACGTAACATCGGTCTCGAGCCGCTTTGAACCTTTACAAGAACATCTCGGCCCATTCTCTTGAGAGCTGTCTCAAATTTTCCAAATCGGCCAAGGCCACTTCAGATTCGGCCTTATAAAATTGTGCATGGAACAACTGTTCCATTTGATGCCAATTTTCCACCGAATTAGGCGGCAAGCTGACATACCAGGAGAAAGTTAAATAACCTTAACTTATGGAACTCGTTCGTTTCTCCACACTGAAGGGTAAACCGCCTTATGTGTTTCATGGTAGAAACTTCCCCAAACCCTGTAAACAGAGAAAATTCTGGTATTTTGTAGTTCCTAGGCCACATATACGCTTTATCAATCCAATCTGGATAGGGCTTTTGATATCTCGGTCGAATCGGTCTTACCCCTAGACCGAATTGATTCTGAAGAATCTCGGTCATATGTTCTCTCAACACATCATTGCCATTGAATGGCATTGCTACAAGTGGTGGTTGTGGTCCTCTCACGAATAGGCATAGTCGTGACCTTGCCCTTGTGAAACTTGGGGACCTTGGGGTAACATTACTTCATGTTGTACCATGTTTGGTCCTAAATGTGGGCCATTGCCTCCAAGACTCACTCCCCCTGGTTATCGTAGGGGCAGTAACCCCTTGCGGAGGAACATTGCTCAGACCAGCCTCCTGACTGCTTGGTACAAGAGGAGGTGTAGTCCACGGTAGGGCTGTCCCCCTACTTACACACTTGGCCATCAACTCATTCAATGAGCTTAGGTGTTTGGCCATATTTTCGTAATGCGAGTCACTAGCCGACGTAAACTTATCTATGATGTGAGCATTTTGAAGCCTAACATGTTCGACAACATCCTGGGTGAACTCGCCGAACAAGGCGGGAACCACGTCTGGGCCTAACTCTCGCATAGTGTCATATCGGTTAGTGTCTGCCAGACCCTCGAAATGACCTACTACGGCTGGAACGTGGGGCTGGTTGGTTTGCTCCAGTCCCCATTCCTCCGTACTTGAGCCAGTTTGAGTGTTTCTTTTCGGAGCCATTTCCACTTTCTACACCAATCCTCCCACTGTGGTCGCCAAAAACTGTTTGCACAATTTTTCATCAAAGAGCGTGTAAGGTTCAAACCTCATGAGACAAAGTCCCAGTAATGAGTGTTTGATTAAGTGACTAAACCTCCAAGGGGCGCAAGCACACAAATTACAGTCCTAAAATTACAAAGCTAAGAAACTAAAATAAAATTCTCATTTTGAGTCTTCATTTTTCGGTTTCTTTTCTTCTTCACATGTTTGAGCTCTTTATAGTGAGCCTCTGTTAACCGCTTGGACGGTTTCGCTTTTGTCGGTCCACAACTTCCCATGTTTCATGCTGGTTACCACTGGACCATGCGTCTATTTGCTGAGTTCTTGTAACTGCTAGGTCATGCTTCTAACTGCTGAGTTCTGCGTGAAAACTGCCAAATCGTGGGTGGTTGTGGCCTAACTGCTAGGTCGTGGGATCGACTGCAACGCATGGTAATCGTCCTGACCGCTATTCCTTTCGTCGTCCTGATTGCAAATCGTTTTGTGGTGTGGTAACTGTTCGCCCTATTGGCTTTTCGTCCCTTATTGGCTCGTTCGTCCTAGGGCGATTTTCTTCGTCAACAATTATTAAATAAGAAATTGTATACTTAAAGATTAACGTGTTATTAAAAACATGAATTTTAAAAATTTATTCATTGATCCATTAAAATTCATAAAGTGTATTAAATTTGTACTCAATTTGAATATATGATTGAAACATATGTGCAACATTAGAGGTGTGTGTATGTGTGTGTATATATATATGATACAAATAAGTATAAATTTTCTACACTTTTAATAAACTTTATAATTTTTGGGTTGACCGATGAACTGGATAATAAAATTTCATAATTTGTGTATTTTTAATAACATGTTAAACATTGAATATATGATTGATAATTTCTCTAAGTATAAATAAATATTGACATGAATATTTTATTACTAAATTTTAACTTATATTTTTATCTTGTAATGAAAGGTAGGGGTGAGTATCGGTCGGTTAATCATTGATTTTTTAACCGAACCGAAATTATTTGGTTAAGTGAGAATCAACTAATTTAACCATATTATGACACATAATCATTAACCAATCTAACCATTATTTTTCGATCGGTTTCGATTAATTTGGTTATTAACTAGTCCAGATCTCCACAAAAAACAATCCACATTAACACATTAATACAAATTTAAATTCATCAAAAAGACAAACAAATATGTGTTTAGCAATAAAAGATAAATTTAAATTCATAAAAAATTCGTCCACAACTACACTCGGTAGAGGCAGAGGGTAAAAGTTTTAATTTTATTTAATAAAAAATATATATAAAGTCAAATTATGGTTTGTAATCGGTTAATTAGTCGGTTTTGTTATACAAATCTCATAACCTTAACCGAACTGAAAAAATTAAAAATCTTAACCGAAAAAAATCGATTTAATCAAAATAACCGAATCATTATAAAAAAAATTAATCGGAATGATTCGATTAATCGGTTAAAACCATTTGATGCACACTCCTAATGAAAGGGTGAGAAAAAATTATATATATATATAGTGATTGAAGCATTGGACCAACCGACCACGCCCGAGCTAGATATGGATGGATTGTGATTTGTGAAAAGAAGAAAAGTCCAAGAAAGAAGCTTTGAATTATCAATAAATCATGCAATGCAAGTGCCTTTTTTTTTATTTTTGGAATCACTTTCACACTTTTTCATATATGGAGCGTGTGCCCATCTTCTTCTAAGATAGCATACTTGTATAAATTAATATGTTCAATGTACAGATGGAAATCGGTTGGGATAGTTGAAATTTATTAATTTCGGTCTTGTTATAAAATTTGATATGTAAAATCGTCTCGAATTTGGTATTGATTTTTGAATCGGAATAAATAATTGACTCGAATCTCAGATCAAATAATTTGAGATCTCGAAATCTTAATCGAGATTCGAAAATTTTTAAATAACAAATCAAGATTCGAGATGAAATCTTCATGAATTATAGTTTTGAGTTTATATAAATAAATTTAAGTTTATTTGTATTTTTTTTTTTTTTTTTGGAGAATGACTTTAATGAAGTTGAGTTCAAATAGAATGAAATATTGACATGGATACTTGAATTCACATCTTTAATTAATGATTAATTATAATATTACGACTTTTTAAATAAAAGGAATTAAGGGTCCATTTGATATAGTTTTTTAAATGGAGTTTTTTTTTTAAGTGGAGTTTTTATTATATAGCTTTTATAAGTTGAACATTTGATAAAAAAAAAATTAGGTGTTTGGTTATGAATGAAAATTTTTATTAAACATTATAAAATTACTTTATTGGACAAGTTTTTTTAAGTTGTGTTATAAAAAAAATGAAATAATGTTGTTAAATTAAATAAGGATATTATAGATAATTTAATTTTTTTAAAAAAACTTTTCAAATTCTACTCCCAAAAACTCAATGGGATTTTTAATCTTCAAAAGCTCAACTAAAAATGCAATCAAACATCAACAAAATTTTTGAAAAGAATTTCTGAAATTAAAAAAACTATTTTACATCTACTAGAAGCTATACTAAACAGACACTACGAAAAAAGGATCGAGAGTTAGAATATAAATCCAATAGTTAAACAAATTTTCGAAAAAAAAACATTTAATATTATTAACTCATAAATTGAACGAATTGAATGTAAAATTTTTAATATTATTATATATACCATTGTTACACACACCTCAACTAGACCCGGCCAAGGTTCCAGTTCGGTTAGGGTTCCTCCCCTAGCCGAACCGGTTGGAACCGTTGGAACCGGTTTGAATTTATACAATAATATTTTTTTAATTCTTTAGATAAGAATTTTATATGTAATTTAGTGTAATTATGTAATGTAATTAATATAATTGTAATTTACATAATTTTATTTGTAATTATGTAATTTTATTTGTAATTATTTTCAAAAAAAAATAATTTAATGTAATTATTTGTAATTTAACTTTTATTTTCAAAAAAAAAAACGAATGGAACCGGAACCGGAACCGAATGTTCGGTTCGATTCCGATTCCGGTTCCATTTTAGTGTGGAACGGAACGGAACCGGAATTAACCGGTTCGGAATCGAACCGAACCGCCGGCCCGGTCTACCCTCACCACAAGGACGTGAATCGGAGACTTGGCATTGATCTGGGCCTTACTTCAATCCGATCTTCAATGATATGAAAAGTAGTGGGGACTCTGACTTTTTGGAATCCTAAACGAGTTTTTATAATATATAAGACCGTATTAATGAAATGGATATGTTTTTTAATTTCCTTGATATAAAGAATATTATTAATATATATATATATTTTTTTTAAATTTGACTCTTTATTTTAGTATAAATTTAGGAATTCCAATTGACGGATTATATGGGCGGTCCCTAGAGCCGCCCATATTAAAAAGAAGGTGGCATACTCCCAAATTATTTAAAATGAAAAATGACATATACACCCCAACAATTATGTATAATAGATAAAGAAATCCTCTTAGTTTTGAAAATTGACATGTGTATCCTAAAATTTAGTAAATGATATATAAACCCAAAATTTCCTAAAAATGATAAATATATTCTCAAAATTTCATAAAAATGATATTTTTTAAGACTTGAGAGAACAAGATGACAATTGTAAATATTTTAAGGGTCATGCTAACTAGTGCCCTAAGAGCACTCATTAAGGATCTATTTAGTAAGTTTTCATATCACTTTTATGGGGAATGTAAAAAATTGTTAAAACATTAATTACTTTTTCATTTTTCCTATAAAAACTTTCCTAAAATGGATTCTTAACAAGTGCCCTAAGGGCACTCATTAGCATTTCCCATATTTTAATTTAACACCATAATTTTTTGTTACTGAACAAGATTTTGGGAGTGTAAATATTTTTCTTACGAAATTTTGGATTTGTATAAGTCATTTAACCAAATTTCGAGATGCTTATGTACATTTTCGAAAATAATAAGATGTATTTGTATATTTTATGAAACTTTTCCCTATTTAAAACAATATTCAGCACAAAGATTAAAATGTAGATTTTCTTCTTTTCCCAAAAATAAATAAATAAATTGTGGGTTTGGTTAGCCAGAAAAAATTGCTGGTTTCCTCCTCGAATTGTGTGCCCTCAAATGACAAACGACGTCGTCTTATTGGTGTGCAAAACAACAAACGTAGATAGGATAGGAGGGGAAAAAAACTCTTTTGTATATGAAGGACACGTGTTAGCGCATCTTGACCGTCCCTCGTTTTGTTCCTTTTTTTCGTTTACTTTTTCTAACTTTTCCCAAAGTTGGTTCCACTTTTTTTTTCCTTTTTTTTAATCGTTGAAAATCTCATCGTCAAATCATTTTTTACGGGTTTAAACAAAACAGATAAAATTTCCGATTGTCCCAAATTCTTACAAGAAACGTATTCATTGGATTCGAACTCAGGACCTCAAAATACGATTCTGAACTTTACACGACCGAGCTACTCCCTTGAGAACAAATATGATCTTATCTCTAATTTTACTTTTAATTACCTTTTTTTTTTTTTTTTTTTTTTTTTTTAATATTAAGAACCACCCAGCCAAAATGTGCTAAGAAAGAATTTGATACTAACATTACAATTATGAATTTAGCAAAGTTCTAAATCCATACATAGTAGATTAACTTTGATTCACAGATTTGGTGTACACACGGCTTGATATTGCTCCATTCAACCCCATACTTAGGAGGACGAGTTTTGCTAATATACCCCCGTATCGATATAGGGAGGCATTGAAGTTGAAACGTGAACTAATCAACTATAATCATATTTATCAATAAACCTTAAACTTGAAATTTCAAGTATCTAACATCAAAAAATTTGAGAAAATTATCAATCATATATCTAAAGATTGACAAGTTATTAAAAATACATAAATCCTGAAATTTTGTTTCCCAGTCCACTCAAAAATTACAAAACATATCAAATTCATATCAAATTTGATTATATGATTAAAACGTATGCAATATTAGATATACATCTAATATAAAATAGATAAATATTTTCTTTACTTTGCAATCTTCTGAAAAATTTCAAGATTTTATATTTTTTTATAACGTGCCAAACTACGATTGATTATTTCGGATAAAAATCTATAAACCTATACCCCTGTAATGTAGAAATAGAATATCTGAACATACAATGCTGCTAGCCTAATAAGGAAATTGCTTATTATTCATGTCCAGATAATAAATAAACCACCATTCAAAGGGAACGGGTCAATGCAATGATCACATGCTAAAAAAAAGTTGCCTCCAAATGCCCTCGTACAAGTTACATACCTCCATTGATATTCAAATGAAAAAATTGAACATTAAAACCCAAAGCTATGCACACAACAACTGAATAATAACCTTCAGTCGGGAACTATTTATTCGATGAAGTGCATCATTCATCTTCGTCATCAAGTAATGCAAATGAAAATGGATAGAATTTGTAACCGTCTCCCTCGTAAAACTTGTTCTGAAATTCTACCCAGTGAAGACGCAAAGCATGCAAGAAAGCACTAAGAGTTTCCATCACTAGCAACACGCCCACAGTTGCAAATATAAAGATGATGATGCCAAGAATAAGGATAATTATATTATTGTACCTGCACCATGTAATAGACACCATCATTATTCGTTGATATAATTGTTGTTATTTTTCTCTTGAAAATGTAGGAAAAAAAAGCATCATAAAATGCAAAGACATACCCCCATGCGAGGAGGAGGACCTTCTCATAGAACACACTTGACAATTCTGAGTGGGCAAGGCTGCAGAAAGTTAATAAAAGAAAAAGAATCACACAATTAGCCACCATAAACAAATTCATACTCCAGTCTCGTGTTTAATATATGTAGGAAAGCAGTGCATCATCTTTGTGCGAGGATAGGTCCCTGTACGTGTGAAAGTTGGAGCTGATTTCAACAACTCTCAATCTTTCATTAAGATAAGGATATACTGTTTTAAGGGAAAAGGACACCTAGACCCCCAAGGTTTGCTTGTAATGTACACAAAACCCCCTTATTTTGAGAAATGGTCATAACCCCTTTTTAGGACACAGACCCCCAAAGTTTGTGAAAAAGGGGGTCTTTGTGTCCATTTCGCCAACTATGGGGGGTTTAAATGTCCTTGTTTTAATATAATAAAGACAGTTGATATTGATTTTCTTGTTGCTAGATACCTCAGTGCCCATAAACGAAGGTAGGAAGCTGTGTTTGAAACTGCTCCAAGTACAAACTCGATGGTGTGTATCATCTGATGTACAAACACTTCACTGAACTCGAATTCCTCATGACTATAGGAATCATGATTTGTCTCTGACTGAAGAGACTCGTCTGTACTCTGAAGTGGTTCGTAAGATTGGCCTTGATGCCTCTGAGGAAGCATAGACTATCAGAACCAGGAAAAAAAAAAAAGAATGCTCTAAACAAATTAAGCAAGAAATCGGCAAATAGAAAACTTTTGGCTTACAGCTTCATGTTGCTTCTTTAGAAGAAAAGGCTTTGGAAGTAGCATCCATGGGACAGAAACAAGAGCCAACAATAACAAAACAAGCTGAAAATGAAACAAACAAGAAGAATCAGCGTGATGCGATGTGAATAAGCATGAGTAATAGATTAGAAAACCAAAAATAAAGAGCCAACCTGAGCTGTTTTTTGCCCAGGAAAAAGCTGGTTATCCCCCAATTCATCAGTAGGACTCAAGAACATGTATATCATAACATGATATAAATCAGCTTGCGAACCAGTGACCCACTTCACAATGATAAGGAGTGAAAGATAGCCAAACAGGCTGTTTAAAAATATTATCTGAGGAATAAATTGAAACCTGGAATAATGAATGAGAAAATATTATCTTTTAGTTGTATGCTACTAATCACCATGACAACTCTGAAAGAGGTTTAGAGGCTGCTCAAGGAAATTGAAAAACAAATTAGCAAGTCAAACTCACCAGATGTTCAGGCAGTTCCGGAAGAATGTTGCATTGAAATAACTTAATATGATCCCAAGGTTCATTTGGGCGACCCCAAGAAGGATGGACATTTTCATTTTCAGAGAGTTGAGAAATGGAAGCTCGCTACGGCTGCCGTGCCATGCAGGATCTACACCGAATGGGTAAGCGTCACGCACTTTAATTAAGCCAACTGTAGTAGCATCTCTGCAAAAAAGAAATCCAAGACACTGCCGCTATCAACTGATAGATAAGCGCAAAAAAAAACTTGCACCATGTACCAAAGGTGTTAGTGAACTACCTGCAAGAGAGATCGCGGCATGCATATGCTGAGTGACCAAATATTTCAAATGGAACTGAGAAGAATTCATTATAGATCAAGCCAGTGAAAATTGAAAAGAGTGCCATCATCAGAATAACATAACGACCACCAAAGGTCATTTCTGTGATGTCATCAAGCTTCTGTAGTTTACAAAACAGAATGCAATTAAACTACAAAACATGACAACTAGTCAACTACACACAAAAAACAAAGTGTACAAACAGACTAACAGGAAAACAATGAGAAAATGATCAAGTTGAATATCAAAAAGTCGGAAAGAAACTAGTGACTTAATGTGTTGCAAGGATACCCACAAACAGCACATTGCCACAATCCATCCTAATACAGAGATCCATATGCAAAAGGTAAAATTTAGATATCCAATGACAAATTCAGGGTAAAAACTAACCAACTGCAAATGTTATAACTTTGTTGAAACCTATTGTTACTTTAATCATCTATTGTGACATTCTTCTTTACACATTCCACAATCCAGACGCCAATTCATTTAACTAATCCATTTATACCAACATGCAACAGGAGAAATTTGGGAGAAATTCAACTCATTGATTTAGAACACAAGCATAAATATATATATATATATATAGTCAATGTCAAATTGTCATAACGATCTTGGTATAAGCAGAAAATAGAATAAAACAGACATGAACATAACTGCTAGGTTAACATTGTCATGTATATACAGAGCTGATGATGGCATTTAACATAGATGTATCAATGCCACAAAAATCAAAACATTCCACAAAGAAATAAAATGGGGAACAGCTGATATGATCTTGGATTGTATTTATGAATAAAACACAACCAGGTAAACTTCTACATCAAAAATAGATTACCTGACTTGCGAGTTTCTTTTCCCGAAATATAAAAAATAAGGTCATAAGTAACAAGCATATTCCATGCCCCCAATCACCAAACATGACAGCGAAAAGAAAAGGGAATGTGACAATAGTGAATACACCAGGGTTTGCTTCTTGATACTTGGCCACCCTGCAATTACATGTCATTGCAACATATAAGCACAGATTAGTTCGACTTCAATTGAAAATAAATATAGAGGAATGAAAAACAAGAAATATGTGAACATAGAAAGACTGCATTAGCTCACAATGGGGCGCACACGTGAAACTTGTGCGTTATCACTGAACTATATTATAAAATCATGCACTAAATATCATCCCTTTAGATTGCAACATAAATCAGAAACTCTTTGTTCCCCTTTACAATTTTTTTTATACGAAACAAAAGAAATTTTTGCTAAAACGAAGGAACATAAAAAGAAGAGATCAACAAGTCCACAAAAGCATAAATCAGGAACTCACTGTACTAGAATATTGAAACACACTCTAAATACTCTCCCTTTAGACTTCGATATAAACCAGAAACAATATTTTCTGAAACTTATATCAATTTTCTGTCTGAATTTCAGTTTAGCCTCGACTGATCTACATATGTACTTCCAGTCATTATTTATTTTTGTAAAAAAATCAGCACACACATGGATCTCCCACTTTCCATATTTGCTTCATCCCACAGGAAGGCCAAGATGAGGAAAATATTGATACCCAAGAACTCCAGTTATTTGTTCTTGTTTCTCCTTTTCAGGGGTACTAGATGGCAGGGATAAGGTCTTAACATCCATAACCTGATAACAGGTTCATATTTTTAGCAAGAAGTTTTCAGAAACTAAGACCAAGATAAGATCATGTCAAAGGCTGAGCAAAATATGCTGGACCCGACGCAAATACCTCACTTCTTTGTCCAGCATTCAGTCAAAACAGAGTTGCAGCCTCATGCTTTGGCTCTCTCCTGGTTTTCTGGCTTCTAGAGTTCATCAATGAAGGATTTCCTAAATAATGATGTCTACAATCTGGGTCCTTTGGAGAGCATCAGCCTTTGCAATGTGGTGTGCTTAGAAGAACAGAGGGAAGTTTGCCATTATTGGTTATTTTAAGCTCAAGGAAATAAGGTTAATGTTGTTTTCGTTTCTACTTGTCAAGCCCCACCCACACTGTGCGCAGTCGGGAATCGGGATTCCACAGCCTAGAGGTCAACTCCCCTTCACATATTCAATTCTTTCGGACAGACTGAATCATTTCCTTGGAGGGTTATTTACTTTGATATCGATAACATTGACCCATAACAGTTGTTATACCATAAACTCCTAGAGCACCACAGAAAAAATTAATAAGAAGGGGGCATCACCAAGACCTTATGAAGGATTTGAAATTTTGTTATATGATAGACACAAAGGAGATTGGATATTCTGGACTCAAATAAATATGCATAGAAATGGTCAGCAACACAACACGGAATTCTGGATTTAATGTGGTGTTTAAACATTGTCAAATTCATGCAGCCTGAGTTTAAGAAAGAAATTCTTCTTACTTTTAAAAGTCTACTAGCATACAGTAAAGTGAGCATAGCATAATCTCAAAGTATAACTCACCCATATGCATCAACAATCTCCTGAAAGGCAGATGTAAATTTGTTTGTGCGAAAATAGGTAGGCGGAGACTCTTTTGTACGCAAAACCTGGAAAATGGCTCCAACTTGAGAATTGGAGTCAAATGCAGCCCGCTGCAATGCATCCTGAATCTGCACAGACAAAGTCAGGTTTTTTAGTAAGCAATCCAACATAAATATTTCACAAATTGACAGCTTTTAACAGGAGGGAAAGAAATTACCTGCTTTGTGGAAAAAACAGGACTCCACCCCTCACCCACAAGACACTTTTTGGTCACATCAAGGCTAAGCATGTTCAAAGTGTGATAGATTGATTTCTCCTTCTTGACCTTCATGAGTTCAAATTTATACATTAACAAGCAGATGACTGAGCATAATCTCTTATCAAGCAGATCGCATGCTTACATACTAAATTGACTGATCTAAATGTACCCAAAACAAAAGAAGAAGAGGAAAGTTGCAAATCATGCCGCAAGGTGATAGAAAACTAGAAAATGACATTCACTAAATATTAAAATTGACATACCAAAAGGTTCCAATGTTCAAATTCATCTCCAATAGTTTGCAATAAATTTCCCCGATGAAGCAGTCCAACATCTATAGTCGTCTTCAGCTCTGAGAGTCTTCCTGAAACCTGAAATTTGAAAACGAGTGAAAAGGTTTTGGTTTTTCATTGAAGCATACAGATGCAGGTTTCATTCTGAAGATATGGTAATCTCTTAACTACTTAATACATACATGCAAAGACCATTTTCTTCTCTTATATAACTTTCATGTCCCAATTTGATTTTGTTCAAGTACAAAAAGGAAAGCAGACTCATTATGTTGAAATTTAATGTACCAACCAAGCAACATAAATGCTAATAAAATAACCAAGCATCAATCCTACTAAAGGGTCAAATAACATGGAAAGAAATTAAGCACAAAGAAAAATTAAATGTGCAATATAAACACAGCTTCAAAAAGAGTGCAAGGCATACCTCCCTAATTGCCTGAGCTTGTTTGTCCAGTTCCTGGGTGAAAGGATAACGGGTAGCTCCAAAAGCATCACAAATTTTCAGGATTTTGTTCTTTGCTCTTTCTCCTGAATAAAAAACCACAAATACATTTTTCTCGACCTGCATATTTACAACCAGAAATAAAAGATGAAATCCAAATTGCAGTATATATAAAAAAGGTGAAAAGTGGATAAAGTTTCAGTATAGAATTTCATAAATCAAAAACATTTTGTGCATGAAGCACTGAACACCAATGGAGCATTTAAACTATAGAACTAGACTAAATTCACCGCTACATTACCTACTACAAACAAACACAAAATCACACGCCTAAGGCTTTTGTATAATGATCTTCTGTCTTGGAATGAGCACAGCCTGGAAAGGCTAGCCTCAATTTCTTTGAGATTGTTGTAATCATAAACACAAGCAACAGCGAGAAGTATATGAACAAGTATGTCCAACTATATAGTAAACAAAAACAAACAATATTCTAAACAGGAATTCTCATCTTTTAGAAGTTTATACTTGATATTCTAGTTTTTTTTTCAAAAAAAGGAAAGCATTAATGAAATGTGCGCTAAAACTCACCTTCTCTCCAGAAACAGGATCGATCACAGGTTCATCAACAGCAACTTGCCTTACAAATACATTTCCCCTAGTAGCACGAAATATCATCCTCTCAAATGACAGAGATTTTTCTCTAGGAACAAGTCCAGCGAGAAAACCCAATTTTATTTGTTTTGTTGGATCTGCTGAGATTTCCTATGAAACAGCCAGAGGAGTTGTTAGGACAAAAATAAGAGGGTACAGACGGCATAAGAAAGGGAAAAAAAGGTTTGTATTTGTACTTTCTCTGTTAGTAAAGGGGTCTCTATAGATGCTTCACCAGTTTGCTGTGATTCCATTTCTCTCTGCAGAGCTGCAGCATTGCTTAGGGCTGAAGAAAAAAACTCACCAGCCTACAAGTTGACAGACAATTAATTAATAAAGTACAAAAAATTGAAAAATAAATCAAAAGGCAACAAATTGAATAGCTAATCCAGCTTCATTTAGTATGGAAAAGTACAATTTATGGAGTCCTTAAGGTTTAACACGAGAATGAGAATAAGAAAAAGGAAAAATTACTTGTCAAATGATATCCCAAAATCTAATAACCGAGACTTTTAATAATCTTCTCTATGTTCACCTCAACTATTTACAAAAAGCTTGAGTTTGTAGTCACAAAAATCCATGACAAAATGATTCTAAATTTAAAACTAACAGATTTTATAGCCCATCTATTCCTACATTTTAAGGATCATTGAGTACTGAAATTAAAGCCATATATAGGGAATTGTCTTCTGTAGCATGTCAGGCATTTCTATAAGAAACTATTGAATATTTCTCATCTCCCTCTATATGTAACATGTGGCTTTGGACTACTAATTAGTCAATAGACCAAGGAACAAATAAAGATGTACCTTCTGCAGAACAAGCTTATATTCTACAAGCTCACTGTAAGTACGTTGCAGCTTTTCTCCATTTGCATTAATTTCAACCAGCTCCGCCTCAAGGTCTCCAAGTTTTACCTAGTACAACCAAAAAGAAAAAAGAAATGTGAATAAACCTTACCTCTCGAGGCTCTAAATCAGAAAGGTGATGAAAGTTTCAGTGCCTACGTAGGCAGGTGGAGGGCTGTCGCTGCCCAAATGCGAAACAAACGGAGACAAGAGTTCTAGTCTAACTAAGTTACAATTTCATTTCCATTAGAGGACTAGAGATCTTAACATACCTCCAACTCATCCATATTGTTATCAGCCCTTGTTGTAGACTTTATAGAAGGTGACAAACCTGCCTTCAGCATTTGCTCCTTGAAAAACCGTAACTTGCGTGCCATCTCTCCACATTTTTTTATCTTCACATAAAAGTCACAAATGAATAACATAAGGAGTCAAAATCAACTTTGGAAAAGATCAACTTAGATGTATGTTTATAACTGCAGTGCTTCTGCTTACATTAGTGTTCTAAAATGCGTTAGGCGCTAGTCGGGAGGCAGCCCGGTGCCTAACACCTAGGGCGCCTTCCTAGGAATTGGGGATTAGGATGATTAGAGAGAGAAAACTGAAAAAAAAATGTTATTCTTTGTGTTTAAACTAGGAGAAAAGTTAGGAGATTATTATTCTAAATCTGTAAACTGAGAAAATATTTGTGTTGTACAGTTTTAGAGAGAAACGAATTTCAATTTTGAAGATAGAGAGATAAAACGCTGAGAAAGAGGAAGAACAAAAATTAAGGTTAACCCTTCAATAATTTAATAATAAAATACAAAAGCACATTTTGGCCTGTGCAAAACGCGCTTTACATTATTATTAATTTTTTAGCCCCCCAAAACATCGTTTTAGAAGGCTCAATAAAAAATTTTAAAAAACCCTTAAAACACAATCTTCTTCAACGATCATCTTCTTCAGCGCCAATTGTCTTCTTCAATCTCAGCTACCGGCGAGGATGTTTCAGGCAGTCTTAGGCGGCGCCTAGACACAGATCAGGCACGGTCAAACCAGCTGGCGCTTAATGTGGCCAATTGGCCCTAAATCGAAGCAGCAATGGTCCGCCTCATGAAAACACAGCGTCTAGGCACTGCCTAGGGCCGCATTTTTGAACACTGGTTTAATTTGTAAGCACAACTGCTAAAAAGTATGGAAATTTAGTTATTTACCAAAAACCTACTCATTTATATTTTAAAAAGTTAGTGATTCCATTCCACAACAGCTGTGGATTAAAAGGCCACTACACCTCCATCCAAACATATCCTTAAAAGCAAACTATGAAAGCCGAGATTATACATCATACCAAATGAGTATCCATCATTCATTACCACACTCATCAATGTAATAGCATCATAGTTTCACAACTTTAACCAATCATCTACTTTCAAAGTTCTTGAGTTTACATAAAGAGAATGATTTTAGCAAATACAAGCACTCACCTGAACAGCATAAGTTCGCTGAAACGGGCTCTTCTCTGAGTTTAACTGCAACAACAATACATCCAAACAATAAGTAAACTTCCAACAGTTTACTTCCATAACAACCACATTGCGTTTACTTCATTCAGTTCATTGTCAACTTTAAAGTACAGAGGAGCAAAAAATTACATCCAATTCAATTCTCACTAGCAAAAACAAAACAAATAAAAAAAATGCCTTATGAAAATTGAACCTTAACAAAACCTAGCCACTACAACACATCAAATAATTCATAAACCAAAACTACATTAACTAATTCATAACTACCAAAAATCAAAAAATGAAATCAAAATTTCAAACAATTAAGTAAGATTCAGAATCATAATTGAATCAAAACAAGCGCGAAAAGTAAAAGAGTGTACGGACGGACGTCTTTGAACTGAAGGAGGCCGAGGTCGCCGAGATAAGAGACGGTGAGGTGAGCGGATTCGATAGGGATGATGATTTGGACCAATTGCATCCCCTCTGACCGGAACAGCTCCATCGGCGGACAACATCCGCCGCCGCCGCCTCCTGATCGTATCTCCGCCATCTCCTCCTGGCCGTCCGATTTGATTTTGAATTTTTGATTTGATTCAATCAGCGACTCTCTCTCTCTCTCGCTCGCTCTCGCTCTACCGGGTGATGATTGGAATTGAGATGCGATTTCTCTCTTAGTGATTTTGATTTAATTATGAATTGACACGTAAGAGAGAGAGAGACATAGAGAGAGAGAGAGGAAATTGAGAGCGGTGTCGTTTTGCTCTTCTGTTGTCGCACACCGCCCACAAGTGTCCACGTAGTTGTACTCACAAAATTTTATATTAATTAATACACAAACACATCCTCTTAGTTTTGAAAATAGATATATGCACCCCAAATTTTGATAAAATAATATATATGTATCCTATAATTTCATAACGATGACATACACATTCCCAAATTTCATAAAAAACAACATATTTTTAGAATTGATAGAAGATGGCGAGAACTGCAAATATTTTAATTTGACAATATAATTTATGTTGTTAGTTTTTTTTGGCTATTAAGATTTTTTTGGGATATGTATGTTCTTTTCATCAAAATTTTGAGAGCGTATATGTCTATTTTCCAAATTAATGAACTGTATTTATCAATTTTACGAAACTTTGGGAGGTATATATATCTTTTTCTCTAAGTTAAAAGATTAGGATGGTAAAATTTAGATCTTGATACAGATCTAAATTTTAAGGATATAAATGTAGGTTATTTAGTATGTATCTCTGGATATCCAAATCCAAATTATATATATATATATATATATATATATATATATATATAATGCTAACGAGTGCTTTCATTTTAGGAAACTTTTTGACATCATTTGTGAGAAATAAAAAAATTATCAAAACATTAATTATTTTGTCTTTTTCCCATCAATTTTTTTTTTTAAATAGATTCTTAATGAATATCCTTAGGACACTCATTAATATTTCTCATATATATAAATTAAATTGGGATCCAAATTACATTTAATTCATATATTTGAAAATTTAGATCTATATGAATATGGATCTGAACCCATACGAATCGAAAATCTCGCAGTAGAATACAAATTTTTTAAGTAGATCAAAATTTTCCGAATCTCTGCTAAAAGATACCGTGTTGGGTAAATAACTTTTTTATAAAAATATCATTTTGCACCTACCACTATGTTAATGGGCGAAAAAAATATGTTCAAATTAAAAAAATGATAATTTTACAAACCTATCACTGGCTTTAAAAAAAATAATAATTAAGTTTTTGAATGTGAGTTAAAAATTTAATTGAAAAACATATTAATTTTATAAAATTGTCTAATATGCTCATTTGAATTTGGAAGAATAATTATATCAACAATTATAATCTCATATATATGTAAAATCAACAATAAATTATTAGCGGCCACATGGACTGTCCATGCTCAAATTTAGTATCAATCTCATAATTTATTGTATTTTTTTAATAATAAAATATTTAGCCCACTAATAATATTATATGAAAAATAAATTTTAACCAAATTCAGAATAAAATCATGCCTCCGCCACTTTAGTATAAAATATTTAATTAGAGAATCCATATTTCTCATATTATTATCAAATTCCCCAATCCTAATAAATTTGTATAAAATATTTGTGACTCTATAAATCGTTACTATAAATTAATTAACAAATAGATTAAACATATTTTCAACAATTTGTTGGTGCCATTTTCCTATTAAAATCACTCTAGAAGATGTCCTTAATTGTCTTTTTCTTCTTCTCCATGCTCATACTATATGATTAAAAAAAAAATCATCTTTGAATTTGGATACATGATAATAATTCGAATGTTCATTCTAAATAACTTATTGTGCAATTTAAATATCTGGACTCAGAATGAAAACATGCAAGCTAATTTATTTTTTTTATTAGAAGAATAAATAATTATAATGAAAAGCCTAATTTGTTTTCGAAATATCTCAAAGAAAATTTTTCTCACATGTGGACATGATATTACAATTTATTTGGTTACTGTGTTCTTACAATGGACTTTGAACAAACAGTAAGCTGAACAGAAATGATACAATTAACGAAAGTGATACAATAAACAGAATAGCAACATGACAAGTACAGACAGAGAACGAGAAATAAGTAAAACAGTCGACAGTAAAACACCTGCACGAAAGCAGCGCGAACCGAGAGAATTCCGAGGCTTGTTGAGGCGGCAACAATCTCCTTAAAACAAATTCGTCCCCTACCGATTGGTGCAGTAGAATGCGAGACGTCTGTTTCCCAGGATGCAACGGAAAATAGACGAAATTGGGCACCACCAAATTCGGCTGCAACGAACAACTGAAGTGTTTGAACTCTCCTAACAATAACTTGTTTTCTGTATTCAACTCAAGAAAACGAAAATACACTTCCACACTTTTAAAGAAATTAACATGCCAATTAATCACATGAGTGAGAGACCTTCTATTGCTTGTAACCACCAAGTTGATTAATGTCATTAATTCAACTGTTATGAAACTTTAAAAGACTTTGAAAAATTAAAGAGACATGCAAAAATTGGCTTGGCTGGGCCAGGCCCGCACAATTTGGTCCGGCATTCGTGTACGCAGGACACGCGAGTGCACACGAGCCAAGCTTGATTCGAATTTGATTTGCACCCCCCGCACGTAGAGAGAGCCTCTATCCTTATAACTCTTACCCATCTACATATGAGCAATCATATATAAGCACAATTTTCCCTCTATAGCTTTCCCATATTGGACAAGCTAACTTCTCTTGATTTTCCAACACCAATGGGTGAACTTTGAGCAACAATTTCTCATTCACCCAAGCACCATTTTAAGCATATGAATATACCATTTCGAAGTACTCACGGAGGAGTATCTGAATCATTCAATAACAACCACTAACACGAAGTGGACCATGCTTAAAATTGAGCCTCAAAATGCTTACTTATAAGCATTTTTCCAACAATCCCCTACATGAATGAATTGGCGAAAAACGTCAAATAAAATTATTTTATAAAACATTTTATTTTGACCTAGAAGAGTTTAACGGTTCAACACCTGCATAGGATAGGTAGGCCTCAGCCTTTGAACTTTCCCTTGTGAAAATATATCTCATTTACTGGCTGACAGTGGACGCGATGTCATTGAACTGTACTGCCGTTCATGTAAATGGAGAACATATATCACACAGATGTTTTACCTAACACATCTGAGTTCTCATTGTTATGCTCATTTTGGCCATGAACATCAACCTGGTTCTGCAAGAGTTTCTAAGAATCGTGCCCCGTACAATTCCCTTTGAAGCGGCCCCACTTCTCTCTCACATATGTGATTTCTTATTTAAGAGCATCTCGTAATACTCTGCTCGGATTCCCGACGCATAAGAATCATTAAAAGATTTTGCTTAACCTCAATCCATACGAGCATCACTATTTCATTTCACCATAGGAATGGCCTAGAGGGTAAACCCCACAGTGAACCAATTATGTCTTTTACGAGTAGGTTGTCCCATTGAACCTAGATATTGGGATCTCCAGTCAACAAGGTTTGGGTTTTCCTTCGTAATAAACATTTATCTAATGGGCTTTAGTCCCATTCCCCTCGATGATTTCACAACCAACTCTCTATTTAACCATTTGGTTAGCGGATCCGCAATGTTATCCTTTGACTTTACATAGTCAATCGAAATAACTCCAGTAGAGAGTAATTGTCTAACGGTATTGTGTCTACGACGAATATGTCTAGACTTACCATTATACATATTGTTATGTGCCCTTCAAATTGCAGATTGACTATCGCAATGAATGCAAATTTCTGGCACTGGCTTAGGCCAACTTGGAATATCCTCTAGAAAATTTCGAAGCCATTCTGCTTCTTCAGCACACTTGTCTAATGCAATGAATTCTGATTCCATTGTAGATCTGGCTATCACAGTCTGTTTGGAGGATTTCCACGATATAGCTGCACCTGCTAGTGTAAACACATAGCCACTGGTAGACTTTGAGTCTTTCATGTCAGATATCCAATTAGCATCACTGTATCCTTCGACTACAGCTGGATATCTATGATAGTGCAACCCATAATTATGAGTAAAACGTAATTACATAAGTACTCTCACTATTGCTTTCCAGTGATCAACCCCCGGATTACTCGTATATCTGCTGAGCTTGTTTATTGTACATGCTATATCAGGCCTTGTACAACTCGATAGGTACATCAAACTCCCGATAACTCTAGAGTATTCTACTTGAGATATACCATCTCCCCTATTCTTTGATAGGTGTAGACTCATATCTAAAGGAGTTCTAGCCACAACAGAATCATCATTGTTGAATTTACCAATAATCTTGTCCACATAGTGCGACTAATCAAGAATAAGTCCATCCGAACTTCTCGAGATCTTTATTCCCAGAATGACATCTGCTAGACCCATGTCTTTCATGTCAAACTTAGATTTTAGCATATTCTTGGTAGATTTCACCATTTTAATATTACTCCCGACAATCAATATGTCATCAACGTAGAGACATAAAATGACATAGCAAACTTATGTCTCTCTGACATAAATGCATTTATCACATTTATTGATTTTTGAAACCATTTGCTAACATGGTGTCATCAAACTTTTTATGCCACTGTTTCGGAGCTTGTTTCAATCCATACAAGGATTTAACTAACTTACAGACTTTCTTTCCTTGTCCTGGAGCTATAAAGTCTTCAGGTTGTTCCATGTAGATTTCTTCATCTAAATCTCCATTCAGAAAGGCTGTTTTCACATCCATCTGATGTACCTCAAGATTGCGTAAAGCTGCAATCGCTAGTATCATCCTTATGGAATTTATTCTCGTTACATGAGAATAAGTATCAAAGTAATCAAGACCTTCACGTTGTCTGTAACCTTTAATTACAAGTCTTGCTTTGTACTTGTCAATTGATCCATCTGCCTTCATTTTCTTTTTGAAAATCCATTTGGACCCTAACGGTTTACATCCTGAAGGAAGATCCACTAACTCCCATGTGTGATTTTGTAAGATGGATTCAATTTCACTATTGATGGCATCTTTCCACAAAGCACCATCAACTGACCTTACAGCTTCGTTATAGCTTTGAGGATCATTTTCTAGCAAAAATGTCAAAAAATCTGGACCAAATGATTTTTCCGTTCTAGCTCTTTTGCTACGTCTTGGTTCAAGTTCAACAACTTGTTGATCCTCCGGAACATTTATTTGTTCTCGGTCCTGACTATCTTCAATGATAGTCTCATGTACCCGTTTGTTCACATTTGAATTCGAATTAGTTTTACAAGGAAAAACGTATTCGAAAAAGGATGCATTCCTCGACTCCATTATCATATTCTTGTGAATATCTGGTATATTAGACTCATGCACAAGAAATCGATAAGCATTACTGTTATGTGCATATCCTATGAAAATGCAATCAACAGTTTTTGGTCCTATCTTCACCTTCTTAGGTGGAGGAATGACTACCTTGGCAAGACACCCCCACACTCGAAGAAATTTATATGAAGGTACTTTTCTTTTCCACATTTCATAAGGAGTTTTTCCTGCTTCTTTTCGTGGTACCTTATTTAAAAGGTAATTAGCTGATAAAACAGCTTCTCCCCACATATTCTGAGGTAAGCCAGAGCTAATTAACATAGCGTTCATTATCTTTTTCAAGGTACAATTCTTACGTTCTGCAATCCCATTGGATTGAGGTGAATAAAGAGTTGTGGTTGATGTATGATTCCATTTTGTTCACAAAGTGATACAAAAGGAAAAACATACTCACCACCACGATCACTTCTTAACTCCTTAATTCTTTTATTCAGTTGGTTCTCAACTTCATTCTTATAAAGAATAATTTTCTCTATATTTTCGTCCTTGCTTTTCATCAAATACACATAGCAAAATCTCGTGTGCAATCATCAATAAAGGTAATAAAATATTTATTACCACATTTTGATTGTATTGAATTAAAATCACATAATAAGTATATTAGATCAAGTGGTTCAGATTTTCTTTCAATACTATGAAAAAATGATCTAGTTAGTTTTGCCTCAACACAAGTATCACACTTATGTTTGTTATCAATTTTAAAATTGGGAATGTGGTTCATGTTAATTAATTTCCGTAATGAATTAAAATTAACATGTCCTAATCTACCATGCCATAGATTAGAGTACTCAACAATATAAGCAGAAGAACTAGCTTTATTGATATTCTTAGGTTTAACAACCATTACATTGAGCTTAAAGAGCCCATCAGTTACATACCCTTTTCCCACATACATCCCATTTTTAGTTAAAACTACTTTATCAGACTCGAACACCATCCGAATCCGTGCTTGTTCAGAAGTGATCCAGACACAAGATTCTTCCGTATTTCTGGTACATACAGAACGTTGTTCAAAGTCAACTCTTTCCCAGAGGTCATCTTCAGAATCACCTTGCCTTGACCTTCAATCTCAGATGTTGCTGAATTTCCCATGTATAATTTTTCCCCATTACCAGTAGGCTCAAATGAAGAAAACATGCTCTTGTCCGAGCAGACATGTCGAATGGCACCAGTGTCAATCCACCACTCTCTTGGGTTAGAACCCACCAGATTCACCTCAGAAACCACAGCTGAAAGGTTAATGTCTGAAACATCTTGAGTCATGTTTTCCATCACATTAGCCTCTTGATTCTTTTTTTTCTTCGGCAGTCTGCACTCAGAAGACTTGTGACCCATTTTGTCACAGTTGAAGCATCTTCCTTGAAATTTGGATTTCTTGGAAACTCCTCCTTTATGGCCCATCTTTGACCCTTTGTTTTTAGGGTTCTTGTTCTTATGGCCATGTTCAACAACATTTGCTTTGGCCTCATGAGTTATTCCTCTCTTGTCAGATACTCTATCTGTAATCTCCTCAATTCTAAGCTTAAGAACCAAGTCTTCAATGCTCATTTCTTTTGGCTTATGCTTTAGATAATTCTTAAAATCTTTCCAACCAGGTGGTAGTTTTTCAATTATCGAGGCTACTTGGAAGGTTTCACTTAAAACCATCCCCTCAGCATGAATTTCTGCTAGAATAATCTGCAATTCTTGTACTTGACTTAACACAGTTTTGGAATCAACCATCTTAAAATCTAGGAAACGGCCTACGACAAATTTCTTAGTACCGGCATCCTCAGTTTTATATTTCGGTCTAAAGATTCCCAAAGCCCTTTTGCTGTTTTCATTCCGGCATACACACTGTACAAGGAATCACTCAACCCATTCAGCACATAATTCCTACATAGGAATTCAGAATGCTTCCAAGCATCTATGACACTTATCACTTGAATATCATTCTCACCCTCTTTAGAAACCTAGCAAGGTTCAACGTGGTCAAGTAGAAAAACATTTTTTGTTGCCACCGTTTGAAATTCTGACCACTGAATTTTTCAGGTTTTTCCGCAGCAGGATTGACATGGCTCACATATCCAACAGGTTGTCTAGCCACAGAGGCAGCAACACCTTGGCCAGCCATAGCGGCTGCCATATTAAGCCCAGAGGCTGAAGCAAGTTGGCCAGCCGAAGAGGTTGCCACTGTACTTTGGTCAGCCACAGGGGCTGCCACAACATTCTGGCCAGCCGAAGAGGCTGCCACATTCGGATCTACTGTGTTTGGACTGTTTTCCATATCCACAGAGTCGAATTTGTTTTAAGACTATTACAAATTTATTTGGTTACTGTGTTCTTACAATGGACTTTGAACAAACAGTAAGCTGAACAGAAATGATACAATTAACGAAAGTGATACAATAAACAGAATAGCAACATGACAAGTACAGACAGAGAACGAGAAATAAGTAAAACAGTCGACAGTAAAACACCTGCACGAAAGCAGCGCGAACCGAGAGAATTCCGAGGCTTGTTGAGGCGGCAACAATCTCCTTAAAATAAATTCGTCCCCTACCGATTGGTGCAGTAGAATGCGAGACGTCTGTTTCCCAGGATGCAACGGAAAATAGACGAAATTGGGCACCACCAAATTCGGCTGCAACGAACAACTGAAGTGTTTGAACTCTCCTAACAAGAACTTGTTTTCTATATTCAACTCAAGAAAACGAAAATACACTTCCACACTTTTAAAGAAATTAACATGCCAATTAATCACATGAGTGGGAGACCTTCTATTGCTTGTAACCACCAAGTTGATTAATGTCATTAATTCAACTGTTATGGAACTTTAAAAGCTTTGAAAAATTAAAGAGACATGCAAAAATTGGCTTGCTGGGCCAGGCCCGCACAATTTGGTCCGGCATTCGTGTACGCAGGACACGCGGTGCACACGAGCCAAGCTTGATTCGGATTTGATTTGCACCCCCCCCCCCCCGCACGTAGAGAGAGCCTCTATCCTTATAACTCTTACCCATCTACATATGAGCAATCATATATAAGCACAATTTTCCCTCTATAGCTTTCTCATATGGGACAAGCTAACTTCTCTTGATTTTCCAACACCAATGGGTGAACTTTGAGCAACAATTTCTCATTCACCCAAGCACCATTTTAAGCATATGAATATACCATTTCGAAGTACTCACGGAGGAGTATCTGAATCATTCAATAACAACCACTAACACGAAGTGGACCATGCTTAAAATTGAGCCTCAAAATGCTTACTTATAAGCATTTTTCCAACACATGAGATATATAAGAATTTGGATTCAGTTTTGATTTTTTTTTTCGGTTTTTTATAAGACTATTAAAATTCAATTACTTATAAATTTTTATTTAATAATTAACATTCATAATTTATATAAGAAAAATTCAGCTCAGTAACAAATCCAGATCCCACATATAAAAGCATAGAGACTTGCATAAATTGCCATATTATATATGGAACTTGAATATGTCTAAACTTAAAATAAAAATGTGGAGAATTTATTTCTGATTATTTGAAAGAAATCATATGCTATAAATGAGTAAATTAAAACCCCATCTCACATGAAATCTTCTCCCACACATACACGAGTTCCACTAAGCGTCAATACCCAAATTTGATGTCAATATTATAATTTTATGTATTTAAAAAAATAATAAAATAATTAGTCCATTATATTATATATAAAAAAAAATTAGCCACATATAAATTAAAATCATGTCTCTGTCCTTACATGATAAGAATCCAACAAGAATAATTGATTTGTTACAACCATCATTAGTGAATTAATGGTTTTGATGTAATCATCACTAACCACTCAATTAGTGGACAATTATGACAATCACTCCACTAATTGTGTTGAGTTAGAATGCAAACCATTGCTTATAAATTGAGCTCTCATTTGAGAGTTCAAACATCCCAACAAGAAACTTCAAGTAAGAGAGCTTAGAGTTTGAGCTCCAAGTAAGAGAACTTAGAGAGTGAACTGTGAGGTTTGTGTTGAGCATGATTTTGGTCTCAGGGGCAATAAGGTGTAGGCACTGCATTTTGCATGTAAGTCCTTATGATGAGTCTCATTTGGAGACACTACCTTTTAAGTCACGGAAGTCGCGGGAAACGAATGTCGGAAAGGGGAAATTCAGAATAAGTATGTCATCAGATTCAATTCACATGTTCACTGTTTTCGTTCGTCAAGCAGATTGCGGGCGTTCGTGCAGCGTTCGAATAAGCGTTCGAACGGTGTCGGTACTTCTGGTTTTGTTGCTAGCCTCACGCCCAAGCCCATTTAGCCCACCAAAACCCACCAAAAAATAATTAAACCATTAAAAACATGTCACAAATTAAAATAATATCCTTCCTAAATTAAATAAATCACATTCCAATCTAAATAATTCACATACCTAAATAAACAAATCAAATATATCACCTTCCCAATCAAACCAAATATCCTCCCTAACTTAAGAAGATTTTTCCTTGTGAGACACTAATCAAAATATTCCCCCCATAATTACTTGATCCATTCCTATTCAAACCTTAGAAACCATAGCTTTTTCTTATAAAAGAATCCTAAACCAACCTTTCACACCCTAGCTCATTCTCACAAAAAAACACATACACACAAATCACAAGAAATTCTGCAAAGCATTAGCACCCTTGCCTACCTAGTTCACACGCCCTATACAAAAAAAAGCAAGAAAAAACAAATAATATTCTCTCCTACTCTACTCCACCATCACGGAAACACTCACCAAATAACCCATCCATTGTCGCATAAACGAACCCCCCATACCAGCCATACCTTCACGCAACACAGTTCCAAATCACCCCAAAACAGTGAACGAATCACCCCAAAAACAGTCCCTTAATATAGCAAAACAGTGACAAAAAAAACTGCACCTTAAAACCCTTAAATTACCGTAAGAACCAGCAGCAAAACAGTAGCAAAACAGAGGAAACGACAGCTCAAAACACCAAAGCAGTGAACGAGAGCAGTGGACCAGTGAACCAGAGGAATTGCGGAGCACCAACCCTTTCGACGGCCGTGTAACGCACTTTCGAGAGACGACCTAAGAGGTTAGACCTGAGGGCACCATTTTTATTTATTCTCATCTTTTTTGTCGTTTATTAGAATTCCCTCGCATGAGAGTCGTTTGTTGATATATGTTGTGGTCATTGAATGAATGGAATGTGTTCTCTCTTGTGGTATATCGGATGGAAACCCGGACGTAAATTCCGTAGCCGAATCCGAATGGACGGTATTGCGGTTTGCACTCGGGATACAATGCCACGTATCACTTGAGAGATTCACACATTTTGTTTCATCCAACCTTGTATTCGAGCATGATTGGGTTGTTAGCATGTCATTTATCTTTTAAGCATGATTTAATCGTTACTATGTTGTTACTTTATGCATTTTACTTTCTATGCATTGTGATGTAATGCGCATAGGCTTAGTATGTTAGTCTAAACTCAATTTGAGGGGAGAAAAGTCCAAAAGGCTACCTTTACGACAATACTTTGCCGCGCCGGACGAAGTATGTTGGTTGAATGTGAGATATGCTCAACCGAGCATACAAGGTCCTATATTGTTGTCTTTATTTTATATGCATGGTAACATAATGCGCATGGGCTAACTAGGGTGGATTAAAGGTCCTCTATTCGAGGGAAATGCCTGAAGGCTACCTTATCACGATGTTCTGCCGCGCCTTTTATTATGTCATTTACCCTTTGCATATCATTGTTTTATTTACGCATGCATTGCATTCTAGTGCGCATGGGCTAATTAGGGTGGATTCAAGGTCCTAAATTCGAGGGAAAATGCCTAAAGGCTACCTTTACCACGATGTTTTGCCGCGTCGGACGAGGTACACCCGATTGAATGGGAATGAGTTCAATCGGGCACACGGAGTCCTACATTGTGGATTTGCTTATCTATGTATGTGTTGCGTTGTCTATCATGCATCAGGTCTGGTCCTATTCGAACACGTTCTCGAACGCTATACGAACGCGAACCTTCTGTTTACCGTTCGAACGCGTTTACGAATGCTACTCGAACGCGCATGCGTTTTCTTTGTTTTATCATGCATCAGGTCTTGTCCCATTCGAACGCGTTCTCAAACGCTATACGAACGCGAACCTTCTGTTTACCGTTCGAACGCGTTTACTAACGCTACTCAAACGCGCACGTATTTTCTTTGTTTTATCATGCATCAGGTCTGGTCCCGTTCGAATGCGTTCTCAAACGCTATACGAACGCAAACCTTCTGTTTACCGTTCGAACGCGTTTACGAACGCTACTCGAACGTTCATGCGTTTTGTTTTATCATGCATCAGGTCTTGTCTCGTTCGAACGCGTTCTCGAACGCTACACGAACGCATATACAGTGAACCGAGTCATTTTCATCACATTTCATGCATGATTGCTTCTTGGGTGATTTCTCTTGCATTATGTAATTAATCATCCATTCATTATTGACACTTTTACTGTTGTCATCTATTTGTATTCCCCATTTATCTATTTGATGTGTTCGTGAGATTGTGTTCAAGCATGATTATGTCGTTAGTATGTTACCTTTTTCTTAAGCATGATTTGGCCATTAGTACGTTATTCCTCTACGCATGATTTGGTTATCTTCTTTTGCAATAGGCGTTAAATTTACGTTTATGTTTAGGTTGTTATTTATTTTTCGTGTTTGATGATTCAACATGTTCATGAGATTATTGTGTGATATCGTATGTTTGCCGTTATGATGATTACTTTCATGCATGTGAACTTAGAAGTAGAATATTCTTGGAAATATATTGCGTAGATTCGATTAATTTATCGCACAAATCATTCATTACAAGTGGCATAAGTAAGGGACCATTCTGAACCCAACGGTTTGAGGTCTTCCTTTGCGAGGGGTGAGTGCGGCCTTAAATCATTTTCCCGGTTCACACCGGGTGGCGACTCCATGTTATTTCTCCGGTTTAGTCCCCTGCGGGCTACTCCATACTCCCAACCGGGCCACGAGCCCAGGACATCGTCGCCGATTTATGTGTCCTACAGTCTGGCGACTCCACTAGGGATAGAGAATTGGCCATGAAATAATGCCTTGTAATGATTGTGATTTGTACTTTAATTAACCGTGTTTACCATGGGTTGAAAATGGTTTAATCAAAGGAACTTTTAAGGCTAGGTAATGGTTTGGTGTCTTCCCTCATTCACTACCTTTCTATAAGGAAAAGCTGCGAAGGCACCTAGATAATCATGTACTTGTAGCCTACCGTGATGGACTAATTTGGAGGACTCGTTGTTTATTCCTGTCACCAAGCGATAGGAGCCTAATAGGCTTGGGTTTTTAAGAGAGTTCGCTCCGCCCTCCCTCTGGGGAAT
Organism: Zanthoxylum bungeanum; assembly: GCA_019454045.1. Lineage (NCBI taxonomy): Eukaryota > Viridiplantae > Streptophyta > Magnoliopsida > Sapindales > Rutaceae > Zanthoxylum > Zanthoxylum bungeanum. The sequence goes on along the minus strand of SKCR01037864.1, from coordinate 48,133 downwards.
CTACAACGGGAAATCCATTTGACATTCAGTCACGCACCATAACTCGTTGGCACGTACCGTAAGGTATAAAAAAGGTGCGCTCACTTGGTTGCTCGAACCCTTGAGTGGGGAGACCTAGTTGTGGGCAATCCTTCGCCAGCAAGAGTCTTTGTCCACACTCCCGCAAACCCACATGTAGACCGGAGTTGTATGACCTATATCAACTATTTCCTTGTGCTTGTGGACCATCCTCATTTGGATGCAGTTGGACTTCTTGTCAGAAATGCAAGCTTGTTGGGCCATTTAAACTGGGACGAGTTCGTATCCTATGACAATTGGGCCAAAAGCTTCTGAAATGTCGATGGGCCGCTCTGTAGAAATTATTGCTTTATGCTTGAATTATCTTTTATGCTTGTATTTGGGGACCATCACCATTTGGATTCAGTTGGACTTCTTGTCAGAAATGCGAACTTGTTGGGCCATTTAAACTGGGACGAGTTCGTATCCTATGACAATTGGGCTAAAAGTTTCTGAAATGCCGATGGGCCATCCTGTGTTTGGGCTCTTTATCATTTGAAGTTGTTTAACCACGTTATTGCAAATGTGTAAACCTGTTGGGCCTTTTCAACTGGGACAAGTTTGCACCTTGCAATAATATGATTGAAGCTTTAAAATGACAATGGGCCGAATTATATGTTCCACACATCGCACGTATCTCATGCATCTCATGGTACACACATCATGTTAACTCTCTTGTGTCTTAAGAGCCATCATAGATATCTGTTGGGTTAGGGAAAATGGAAGACTTGTTAAAAGGCCGATAACCAACATGAGCGAATCAGAGAATGAAACATCCCGTATGGATCAGTTGGAAACCAATCTCACCAAGGTTACTGAACAGTTGCAAGCCTTGACTGCTGCTATGGCCAATATGGCTGTGCCCTGTGCTGGGGGAAACTCTGAGAATGAGAGGTGTGAAGACCCTCCGACTAGATTGAATGATGATATTCCGGGTTTTGATGATGATATGGCTGAATATGCTGCGGGGAAAGTGGCAGGGTCTCAAGCTGAACTACAGAAACTCCGAGATCAGGTAGAGTCGGTTACCCGTAAGATGAGGGGCAAACATGAAGACCTGCTAGATTATGAGGCAATGACCTTTGAAGAACAGTTGCCAGCTCAATTCAAGATGCCAGATATGGCCAGGTTCAACGGGAATGGGGATCCGAGGGTCCATCTCCATCAGTATGTTTCAGTTATGAGTTCAGTGGGTTTATCCAAGCGTCAGGTTCAGAAAATGTTTGGGATGTCACTCGAGGGGGCACCCGTGGTATTATCACAACCTGGAGAGGAAGATCAATGAGGATTGGAGGGAATTGACAGAGGCCTTTTCGAAACAGTATGTCACAGATCCGGAGATCGACTTGTCACTCCGGACTTAGAAAACACCAAGTAGAAGCCAGAAGAAAGCTTCAAATAGTATGTATACCGCTGGAGAAGCCAACTTCTAAAAATGCAGACTCGGCCCTCAGAGAAGGACCAGATAAAGATGATTATCAAGGGAACTAAGCCCTCGATTTATGGAAAGCTGAGGAGAATGACTTCCATGATTACTGATTTTCGACAGTTGAGGGAGACTGTCATGGATATTGAAGAAGAAGAAGCTGAGAACAAAAAGTTCTATAGCCTGAACAGGAGGCCCATTGGGGAACATCAGGTGCCAAACTTTTTTTTGCTGAGATTGCTGCTATCCGGAACCGGCATTTCTCCACCTGGGTAGACCTTTGTCTAAGGTATTGGAGAAATTAAGAGAGACGGGACTTCTGAAACCCTAGAACCAACCACTTCCACACCCACCACCACCGCATCTCAACCTGAACCACTATTGCCATTTCCATCAACAGAAGAGCCATGACACTGACAATTGTGCCTGCCTCCGCCATGAAATCTAAGACCTTATAGACTCCAAAAAAGATACCCGACCCTGAAACAGAACAGCCTAACACACACAAAAACCCTGCCGAATTACCACTCTGTCCCACTACCAACCTGTATGATAAACTCTGGCCTGCCAAAAGCCTTGTCCTCAAATCCTTTGACTACTAAGCCTTTTGCCTGGGAATTTGGGATAGCAACAGCGAAGATGAAATAGAACAGTGGAAGAATTTATGGGAAGACTTCTCTAGTAGTGATGAAGAGGAGGTGAGAGGAATGACACGCAACGGGCGTTTCTACAGTGATACGGCTGAGAAGGGTAAGGAAGTGTTAACGGAAGGCAGAGAAGTGTCTGAAAATGTGGAGAATGCTGAGGGGGATGCAGTGCTACGACAGTTGAGGAAGACACGGGCACAGGTTAACATCTGGGAATTGTTGTGTTCGTCTCAAGAGCACAAGCGGGCCATAGTTGAGGCCTTAAGCAAGATAGTGGTGACGAAGGATGCCAACCCCGCGATGTTTGTCGGATCAGTGCAAAAGGAAGCTTTGCAGATAATAACCTTTTCTGAGGAAGACTCCCGGCCAGGGAAGAAATCACAACAAGCCACTATTTTTCAGGGCTGGGGTGAGAGGCAAGAAGACATCTTGTGTGATGATAGATGATGGCTCATCCATTAATGTATGCTCATGAAGTTTGGCAAGGTGGGAATGAAGGCAAATCGGATCTGGATCCCTCCAATATGACTATCAAAACCTTATGATGATAGTAAGAGGGAGTTGATGGTACTTTTGCGCAATGGTCAAAGGGGCCCAATTGAAGATGAGTTGAGTTCACAGTGCTGGATATCCCGGCCACTTTTATTTGTTATTGGGAAGGCCATGGTTTCAAGCTTGGGGGCGTGCCCTCCACTCTGCATCAGGTTATTAAGTTCCCGTACGGGGGATAGATTGTCACCATCCGAGCTGAAGTAGATAATGTTGTGGCTGCTTTAGAGGTACAGTCTTTCGCGAGGTTCTAGGTATTAGCAACTTTTGAGGAGTGGGTGGATCCTAAGGTGGCTAGGATCATGAAGAAGATGAAGTTCGAGCCGGGTAAAGGTTCGACATTGCCAAACTTTAAGGGGCAGACTACCCAGAGAGGGTTGGGATACATGTCTGATGAGGATAAGCCGGAAGCCAAAAAGAAAGGGTTGAAGCTGATGAAATGCTTTGTGAAGGCAATGGGATATCAGGGAGAACCTAAAACGGTAGAAGTAAATGAGATTGTGGTGCCCGAGTTTGAGATCTTTCAGGAGGTGATAAGTGAGAAGTCACTGGCATCGGAAATTGTGAAGAAGGAAGAAGAGAAATGGGAAGAAGAGCTGATGAAGTTGGAGGGCCTGACCCTCGAGGAAAATGAGGAAGACCCAGTTGTGGGAGATGAAGCATCTGTGGATGATGAAGATGTTTATCTCTCTGATTTATTTGAATGTATTCTTGCATCTGCTAGCAATAAAGACAATCATTTTGCTTACTCCTCTGAGTCTCTCCCTTTCAATTTGCACGACTTGAGTATATTTGATATCAGCTCCACAAAAACAAATGCATTTAACCTTGGTACACTTGAGAGCCCCAGGGAAATTCTAATTGCAAGTGAGGTTACCTCTGAGGAGCGGAGAAATTAGAAGGAATATTGGCCAAATATGCCAAAGTATTGCTTGGTCATTTGAGGACATGCCTGGAGTAGACAGAAGCATCGCCCAGCATACAATTCCAACTTATCCGAATATGAGGCCAGTGAAACAGAAACTTCGACGGATGAGACCTGAGTGGGCCGAGAAAGTCAGAGAGGAAGTCAATAAACATATATATGTGGGGTTCCTGGAAGTAGTGAAATATCCTGAGTGGTGGCGAATATTGTGTCGGTGCAAAGAAAGACGGGAATGTCAGAAGTGTGTGGATTACAGAGATCTTAACAAGGCTTGCCGAAAGATGATTTCCTCTACCTCATATAGATGTGCTAGTTGACAGTGCGGCTTTATCTGCCATGTATTCATTTTCAGATGGGTTTTCAGGATACAATCAGGTTCTCATGGATGAAGAAGACAAGCACAAGACGACCTTTGTCACCGAGTGGGGCACATATTGTTACAAGGTAATGCCGTTTGGGCTCAAGAATGTAGGAGATACTTATCAGCGGATGGCCACTACGCTATTCCACGATTTGATGCACAAAGAGATTGAAGTGTATGTGGATGATATGATGGTAAAATCAGAGACAAGAATTAGGCATATAGAAGCATTAGAGAGTTCCTTCAGAGAGTCGACAAATACAACTTGCGGCTTAATCCCAAGAAATGTGTGTTTGGGGTAACGTCAGAAAAGTTGCTGGGATATACAGTTGGAATGGGAGGAATAGAGGTAGACTCTGAGAAGATCAAAACAATCACAGAGATGCCCGCACCGAAGACTGAGAAGGAAGTCAGAGCATTCCTCGGGAAAATTCAGTACATCAGTTGGTTCATCGCCAAGTTGACATCAGTATGTGAGCCTATCTTCAAACTGCTGAGAAAAGACCAGCCAGTGAAGTGGAATGAGCAATGTCAAGCAGCCTTCGACAGATTAGAGATACTTGGTAAAGCCTCATGTATGAAACCTCCGAGACCGGACAGACCCTTGATATTGTATTTGGCCATAGAATCAGAAGCACTGGGGGCCATGATGGTACAGGTAGATGAGATAGGGGTAGAGCATGCAGTCTACTATCTCAGTAAGAAGATGCTTCCGTACGAAGCCCGTTATCAGGAAGTAGAGAAGATCTGTTTGGCAGTGGTATGGGCGTCCAGAAAACTATGGCATTACTTCCAGTCTTACAAGATCCAGGTGGTAGCAAAAGAAAATCCCTTGAAGTATCTACATTCAGTGCCTTCACTAGTGGGGAAGTTGGCAGATGGTCAGTGTTGCTGACAGAGTTTGACTTTGAGTATCTCACCTCCAAAGTTAATCAAGGGTCGAGCTGTAGCAGAGTTCCTGGCATTGCAACCTATTGAAGGGATCAGTACAATTTGAGTCCTAGGAAGAGATCCAAGCAATAACAGTTCAAGGATGGAAAATGTATTTCGACGGAGCAGTGAATTGCAATGAGCCGGAATTGGGATCGTGATAGTGACTCCTGAAGGAGAGACTTTGCCTATGGCTAAGAGGTTGACGTTCAGAGTAACTAACAACATGGCCGAGTATGAAGCATGTGCTTTTGGATTGACTCCATTGATAGCCTTGTGTAGACAACAGAACCTGGGCGACGCTGTTCTAGGCTCGCGGCCTAGTTGGGAAGTACGAAATAACATGGAGTCGCCACCCGGTGTGAACCGGGACAAAGATTTAAGGCCGCACTCACCCCTCGCAAGGGAAGACCTCAAACCGTTGGGTTCGGAATAGTCCCTTACTTATGTCACTTGTGATGATATAATTTGTGCAATGAATCAACCAAGTCTACTCAATAATCATGCTCAAGGGTACTTAGATCTAACATGCTTTCATCCAAATAACTCCACGCAATGTAACACAACGAGCATATTAAACCATTAAATCAACATGTATAAATCATTATCCAAACACATCATAACTAATAACATGCATAAAGGACAACCTAAATATGCTTTAACAAATAAATAACAAACTAAATTAAACCATGCTTTAAATAATAAACGAATAACCTAAAGACTATAACATGCTCAAATACAAATTTGGATGAAACGAGATACGTGTATCTTAAGTGGTTCGTGACGTTGTATCCCGAGTGCAGAACATACTACCGTCCATTCGGAATCAGCTACGGAATTTACGTCCGGGTTTCCATCCGATATACCACAAAAGGGAACACATATCCCGCTCATCCAACAATCACATCATGCCTCAAACGACTCTCATGCGATAATATTCAAATTAAATAAAATAAACGAAAGATAATGAATAAAAGGGTGCCCTCAGGTCTAACCTATTTTGTCGTTCCTCGAAAGCGCGTTACACGGCCGTCGGAAGGATTGATACTCCGCAACTTTTCTGGTTCACTAATCCGAAGTTTTTCCTCGCTGTTTGGGTTGCTGTTTTCACTCCGTTTCGCTGTTGTTTTAGGGTCAGTTTCGGGACAGTTTCGGTGGTTATTCGGGGATAGTTTTACGGGACAGTTTTGTGGGTTTTACTGGGCAGTTTTTGTTACTGTTTTTGGGCAGTTTTGAGTGTGTTTTCAGGCCGTGTTTAACGACGATATAAGGGTGTTTTTGCTCATGTTTGCTGCGGCAATGCAAGGCTGTCAGGGGACGTGTTTAATGGCAGTTACGTGGGCTGTGTGAAGTGGGTGCTGAGTGATCGTGAGGGTTAATGTGCGAAGGCTTGTCTGGTTAAAGGGCTGTGTGTTTGTTGAATGGGCTGAGTTTGGAGTACTGCTTGGCGTGAGGCTTGGTCAACGAATTGAGGTTGGCAGGTGGCGTTGTTGAGGGTTAATGCATGAATGGCTCTTGGTGGCTTGCGTGAGGCGTGAACAGGTGTTAAGGCAAAGTGGGCTGTGAATAATGGCGTGTGGTGTATATGTGTTTCAACGTTAGTGGGCTAAGGTTTACGTGATAGAGAATGAAGTTTGAGATGATGAGGGTTAGTGGTGCGCAGGTTCGTGTGGTCAAGTAGAGGGGCATGGACGTTGATGATTTAGCGTGAGGCCATGTTGATAGGTAGTGGCTGTTTGAAGGCCGTGAGAAGGCTAGAGGGCTGAAGACTTGTGGACTGTGAAGGGCTTGTGCAGTTCTTTTGGGATTTATAGGGGCAGAGGACGTTAGGCGTGAGTGGGTGAAGTGCAGGTGGCTGAGCAACGTGTGAAGTAGGCTTGGTCTGTATTAGGGTTTGTTGTGGCTACCTTGTTGTTAAAGAGAGAGAGCTGAGCGAGAGTTGATGCTAGGGTTTCTGAATGTCTGGTGCGTGAGGGCTGCCCGTGAGTAGTGAGAGAGACAAAGGCTGTGCGTGTATCGTCAGAGAGAGTGTTGCTAATGGATTAGGGTTTGTATTTTTATTTGGTGAATTGCCGTGTGAAAGTGAATCAGAGGAGGAGAGAGGATCCAGAGAGTTTAGTTTATGTCATCTTTTATAGTAGCAGGTTAGGGTTTGGGTTATTAGGGTTGTACATGGGTTTTTAAAAGGTAACAAAATCAATTAAATGAGGATTTATTTTATTAAAGGCAAGGAATAATTATAATTTGGGAGGGGAATTTCTTAAATTAGGGGAGTGATTTAATTAAATTGAGAAGTGATTACTTTAATTTGATTTAATTTAATTTCTCTTTAATTTGTTTTAATTTAATTAAATTGGAATTAATTTGATTGGATTTTAATTTGATTTTGTTTAATTTCAATTTAGTTATTTAATTTAGTTATTTAATTATTTTTTAATTCAATTTAATTTGTGACATGTATTTTAAATGTTTTAATTATTTAATTTGTGAGATGTGATTTAATGGGTTTGGTGTGTTTTAAAATAGAGGTCCAACAAGCGAACCCGAAGCGAAACAAACGAGTTAAATCCGACCAAAATATCAATTTCCAACTTTACCCTTCCGACGTCCCGTTTCCCGCGGCTTTCACAATCAAAGAGGTAGTGTCTCCATACGAGACTCATCATCGGGACTTATATGTAAAAATACAGTGTCTACAGTCGCCCCCACTTTGATGGGACTTGTGTAGTGTGTGACTTTGAACAATCCTATCAAAATTATGCAATGCATCTTTACTTACCTGGCTCGCCAGCTGCCACCTGACTCGCCTGTTGCCTCGAACTGAGGTGATGATGCAGTGGACCTCGATCCTAGGACGCATCCCAATAACTGCAACCGACAACAGGGGCCTCGACCCTGGGACGTATCCCAATACCGCTGACAATGTGGGCCTCGACCCTGGGACGCATCCCAATAACTGCAACCGACAACGGGGGCCTCGATCCTGGGACGCATCCCAATACCACTGACAAAATATGGTCCTCGACCCTGGGACGCATCCCGGAACTACAACTGATGATGCAGTGGGCCTCGACCCTGGGACGCATCCCAATACCGCTGACAAAATATGGGCCTCGACCCTGGGACGCATCCTGAAAATGATGATGTAGTAGGCACCTCGACCCTGGGTACCTCGACCCGGAACTACAACCGACAACGGGGGCACCTCGACCCTGGGTACCTCGACCCAACACCGCTGACAATAGGGACCTCGCCCTCGAACTGATGATGTAGTGGGCACCTCGACCCGGAACTACAACTGACAACGGGGGCACCTCGACCCTAGGCTCCTCGACCCAACACCGCTGACAATAGGGACATCGCCCTCGAACTGATGATGTAGTGGGCACCTCGACCTGGAACTACAACCGACAACGGGGCCACCTCGACCCTGGGCACCTCGACCCAACACCGCTGACAATAGGGACCTCGCCCTTGAACTAATGATGTAGTGGGTCCTCGACCCTGGGACGCATCCCGGAACTACAACTGATGATGCAGTGGGCCCTCGACCCTGGGACGCATCCCGGAACTGCAACCGACAACGGGGGCACCTCGACCCTGAGTACCTCGACCCAAAACTGCTGACAAAGTGGGCCTCGCCCCAAACTGATGATGTAGTGGGTCCTCGACCCTGGGACGCATCCCGGAACTACAACCGACAACGGGGGCACCTCAACCTTGGGACGCATCCCAATACCACTGACAATAGGGACCTTGCCCTCAAAATGATGATGTAGTGGGCCCTCGACCCTGGGACGCATCCCGGAACTAGAAGCGACAACGGGGGCACTTCGACCCTAGGACGCATCCCAATACCGCTGATAATAGGGACCTCGCCCTCGAAATGATGATGTAGTGGGTCCTCGACCCTTGGACGCATCCCCAAAACTGCTGGTGATGATGTGTCTCCATACCCGGAGTGTCATACCCGAAAAAACTGATACTGATGATGATGTGGGCCTCGCCCCCAGAGTGCCATACCCGGCCAAACTGATGCTGATGCTGATCTTCCATTCTCAGAGTGCCATTCTCGGCGTGCTCATTCTCGAGCTGTCCATTCCTGGACTATATCTCCATTCTCGGAGTGCCATTCCCGGCGTGCCTTTCTCGGCGTGCTCATTCTTGAGCTGTCCATTCCCTGACTATATCACCATTCTCGGAGTGCCGTTCCCGGCGTGCCATTCTCGGCGTGCTCATTCTTGAGCTGTCCATTCCCAGACTATATCTCCATTCTCGGAGTGCCATTCCCGGCGTGCCATTCTCGGCGTGCACATTCTCGAGCTGTCCATTCCCGAACTATATCTCCATTATCTGCATTCTCGGAGTGCATTCTAGGAGTGCCATTCCCGGCATGCCATTCTCGGCGTGCTCATTCTCGAGATGTCCATTCCCGAACTATATTTCCATTCTCGGAGTGCCATTCCCTGCAGAACTGATCTGATGTGATGTGGGCCTCGCCCCCAGAATGCCATACCCGGTAGAAACTGATCTGATGCTATGTGGGCCTCGCCCCCAGAATGCTATATCTGGCAGAACTGATCTGATGTCTTCATACTCGGAGTGTCGTACTTGGCTGATCTGATATGTCCATACGCGGAGTGCCGTACCTGGTAAACTGATCTGATGTCTCCATACCCGGAGTGCCGTACCTGGCAAACTGATCTGACAATGATGTGGGCCTCGCCCCCATACTGATTCTGATGATGTGGGCCTCGCCCCCATACTGACGCTGATGTGGGCCTCGCCCTCTGAACTGATACTGATGTGGGCCTCGCCCCAAACTGATACTGATGTGGGCCTTGCTCCAGATTGATACTGATGTGGGCCTCGCCCTCAACTGATACTGATGTGGGCCTCGCCCCAAAACTGATACTGATGTGGGCCTCGCCCCAAGACTTGTACTGATGTGGGCCTCGCCCCAAACTGATATGGGCTTCGCCCCAAACTGATACCTATGTGGGCCTCGCCCCTAACTGATATGGGCCTTGCCCCAAACTGACACTAATGTGGGCCTCGCCACAAACTAATGCTGACGTGGGCCTCGCCCCCAGACTGAAACTGATGCTAATATGGGCCTCGCCCTCAGAGTGCCATACCCGGCAAGACTGATACTGATAATAATGTGGGCCTCGCCCCAAATTGCCATACCCGGCAAGACTGATATTGAACCAATGTGGGCCTCGCCCCCAGAATGCCATACCCGGCAGAACTAATACTGAACCAGTGTGGGCCTCGCCCCCAGAATGCCATACCCGGCAGAACTAATACTGAACCAATGCGGGCCTCGCCCCCAGAATGCCATACCTGGCAGAACTGACACTGAACTGATGTGGGCCTCGCCCCCCAGAATGCCATACCTGGCAAAACTAATATTGTACTGTATGAGATGGTCCATTCCCAAACCGTTACTGTGATGTGGTCCATTTCTGAACCGTTACTGTGATGTGGTCCATTCCCGAACTGTGTTCCATTCTCGGATTGCCATTCTCGGCTTGTTCATTCCTGCACTGTGCTCCGTTTCTTGGATTTCCATTCTTGGCGTGTTCATTCTTGAACCCTGCTCCATTCTCGGATTGCCATTCTTAGCTTGTGATGCAATGAGCCCAACCCTATGACTCATCCCCAAAACTGATAGTGATGTGGGCCTCGACCCTATGATTCCTTCCCGGATTTATTCCAAAACACTGCTGATATGGGCCTCGACCCTGGGACTCATCCCCAAAACTACTACTCATATGGGCCTCAACCCTGGGACTCATCCCCAAAACTGATTCATTTCTGAAACTGACTGTACTGTTGCTGCTTCTGATTGGCTTGTCTTTGCCGCTTTTCTTTTTCTTCTTCAAAACCTGTGAATACAAAGCAAAACAAACACAAAAAAGAATGCAAAATATATTGCGTGTATGCATGCATGCATGAATGAATTTCCTATTCCGTTGGGTTAGATCTTCCGCCAGTTCTCCAAGCGATTGCTCAGTCTTCTCTCTGGTTTCATGACTCAATATCTTGTTATGTCCCTGATTCCCGATGTGGGAGACTAGTCGCCCCCAGTCTTGGTTTACCTTTCTGCTCTCCGTTGTTTGTACTTGGTCAATATGAACCACATGGCGGGGCCTTCCATATCATACTATATCACATGCTACGAAATAGTCCCAATAGTTACACATATTATTGCCCTCAAAGAATGCTCAGTAATGAAACCGAAGATCTTTCAAAACACCCAATGCAACTCTAACCCAAGTATTTGAATAAATGATCTATGCCAGTCCCAAAGTGTGTGTGTGCAAAGGTTCTTTCACAGCTTGATCCTTAAGCAAGCCAACTCAATGATTTCGTTTCAAAAATCGGGATCGGTGGGTCAAACCAACCTAGATGTCTCAATTATGTTCTGCAATTGTTTTTTCGTGCTCAATATGGTATGGTTTTATCTTTCTTTTCCTTTGTCTCTCATTTTTTCTCTTTTCATTTTGAACATCTTCTTTTTTTTTTCATTTTCTTTCCCTTTTTTTTAACACACCTACCTTTAAGGTAGCATTTCTCCTCATGGTGGTCCTAATACTCGCCCATGGGTAGCTTCACGCTTATCGGTTATAGGCGGTTTATTTTTTTTCAGAGACTTTTCTTTTCTTTTCAAACATACCACACATCATAACACATGCAAGTCAGGATAGACATCTAAGCAAACAGTCATTCACCGACCTACAATTTCTTCGACTAGTCACTTTGCTAACTACTCAGGTTTTCACCACTAAGAACCTATAGTGAAGTGCTTACGAGTCTAGCATAGATCAACAATTCAAAGCATCAGATAAAAGCACATCAAGAGTTTATCGTTTCTAAGATTTCATCCTAAAGCAAACGATTTCATCATCGGACTTATGCCTAACTATTAAGAACTACACAACCCTTTTTTTTTTCTTCTTCTTCTTCTTTTTTTGAAGGCCCCCCAATGGTCTTTCTATCATTGCCGTAAGGTTTTCTGTTTCTCAATTTCCTTTTCCCCGCTATCCATGTTTGCTAAACTCCTCTTGACAAACCTTTTTTTCTTCTCTAACCCAACGTATATCTATGATGGCTTTTAAGAAACGGGGTTTACATGATGCGTGTATGCATGAGATGCATGCGACATTTGAGATATAATATGCATGTGGTTATCAAAAGTATAAATGGGCAACTTCTATAGGATATCCAATTATCGTTCTCATGCGGGTTTATGACAATGCCTTTGATTGAACTCCCTCAACCCACTATAGAAATGGTCAACTAATGCACAAATTATACACATCACAAGACATGATTTCGGGGCCAATTCTCTTATCCCCAGTGGAGTCGCCAGACTGTAGACAACAGAAACTGGGCGACGCTGTTCTAGGCTCGCGGCCTAGTTGGGAAGTACGAAATAACATGGAGTCGCCACCCGGTGTGAACCGGGACAAAGATTAAGGCCGCACTCAACCCTCGCAAGGGAAGACCTCAAACCGTTGGGTTCGAAATGGTCCCTTACTTATGTCACTTGTGATGATATAATTTGTGTAATGAATCAACCAAGTCTACTCAATAATCATGCTCAAGGGTACTTAGATCTAACATGCTTCATCCAAATAACTCCACGCAATGTAACACAACGAGCATATTAAACCATTAAGTCAACATGTATAAATCGTTATCCAACACATCATAAACTAATAACATGCATAAAGGACAACCTAAATATGCTTAACAAATAAATAACAAACTAAATTAAACCATGCTTTAAATAATAAACTAATAACCTAAAGACTATAACATGCTCAAATACAAATTTGGATGAACGAGATACGTGTATCTTAAGTGGTACGTGGCGTTGTATCCGAGTGCAGACCATACTACCGTCCATTCGGAATCGGCTACGGAATTTACGTCCGGGGTTCCATCCGATATATACCACAAAAGGGAACACATATCCCGCTCATCCAACAATCACATCATGCCTCAAACGACTCTCATGCGATAATATTCAAATTAAATAAAATAAACGAAAGATAATGAATAAAAGGGTGCCCTCAGGTCTAACCTATTTTGTCGTTCCTCGAAAGCGCGTTACACGGCCGTCGGAATGATTGATACTCCGCAACTTTTCTGGTTCACTAATCCGAAGTTTTTCCTCGCTGTTTCACTGTTTGGGTTGCTGTTTTCACTCCGTTTTGCTGTTGTTTTAGGGTCAGTTTCTGGAAAGTTTCGGTGGTTATTCGGGGATAGTTTTACGGGACAGTTTTGTGGGTTTTACTGGGCAGTTTTTGTTACTGTTTTGGGCAGTTTTGAGTGTGTTTTCAGGCCGTGTTTAACAATGATATAAGGGTGTTTTTGGTCATGTTTGCTGCGGCAATGCAAGGCTGTCAGGGGACGTGTTTAATGGCAGTTACGTGGGCTGTGTGAAGTGGGTGCTGAGTGATCGTGAAGGTTAATGTGCGAAGGCTTGTCTGGTTAAAGGGCTGGTGTTTGTTGAATGGGCTGAGTTTGGAGTGCTGCTTGGCGTGAGGCTTGGTCAACGAATTGAGGTTGGCAGGTGGCGTTGTGTTGAGGGTTAATGCATGAATGGCTCTTGGTGGCTTGCGTGAGGCGTGAACAGGTGTTAAGGCAAAGTGGGCTGTGAATTATGGCGTGTGGTGTATATGGGTTTCAACGTTAGTGGGCTAAGGTTTACGTGATAGAGAATGAAGTTTGAGATGATGAGGGTTAGTGGTGCGCAGGTTCGTGTGGTCAAGTAGAGGGGCATGGACGTTGATGATTTAGCGTGAGGCCATGTTGAGGGGTAGTGGCTGTTTGAAGGCCGTGAGAAGGCTAGAGGGCTGAAGACTTGTGGACTGTGAAGGGCTTGTGCAGTTCTTTTGGGATTTATGGGGGCAGAGGACGTTAGCGTGCGTGAGTGGGTGAAGTGCAGGTGGCTGAGCAACGTGTGAAGCAGGCTTGGTCTGTATTAGGGTTTGTTGTGGCTACCTTGTTGTTAAAGAGAGAGAGCTGAGCGAGAGTTGATGCTAGGGTTTCTGATGTCTGGTGCGTGAGGGCTGCCCGTGAGTAATGAGAGAGACAAAGGCTGTGCGTGTATCATCAGAGAGAGTGCTGCTAATGGATTAGGGTTTGTATTTTTATTTGGTGAATTGCCGTGTGAAAGTGAATCAGTGGAGGAGAGAGGATCCGGAGAGTTTAGTTTATGTCATCTTTTATAGTAGCAGGTTAGGGTTTGGGTTATTAGGGTTGTACATGGGTTTTTAAAAGGTAACAAAATCAATTAAATGAGGATTTATTTTATTAAAGGCAACGAATAATTATAATTTGGGTGGGAATTTCTTAAATTAGGGGAGTGATTTAATTAAATTGGGAAGTGATTACTTTAATTTGATTTTAATTTAATTTCACTTTAATTTGTTTTAATTTAATTTAAATTGGAATTAATTTGATTGGATTTTAATTTGATTTTGTTTAATTTCAATTTAGTTATTTAATTTAGTTATTTAATTATTTTTTAATTCAATTTAATTGTGACATGTATTTTAAATGTTTTAATTATTTAATTTGTGAGATGTGATTTAATGGGTTTGGTGTGTTTAAAATAGAGGTCCAACAAGCGAACCCGAAGCGAAACAAACGAGTTAAATCCGACCAAAATATCAATTTCCAACTTTACCCTTCCGACGTCCGTTTCCCGCGGCTTTCACAATCAAAGAGGTAGTGTCTCCATACGAGACTCATCATCGGGACTTATATGTAAAAATGCAGTGTCTACACCTTGAAGGCTGAGAGCGTGGAGGTCTACGAAGATTCGATGTTGGTAGTCAGAAGATGCAAGGAGAATGGGAATTGAAGGAAGAACGGTTGAAACCTTACATTTTTCACCTCAGAAAGTTAGCACAGGCTATCCCTGATTGTAAGTTTCAGCACTTGCCGCGAGAAGAGAATCAGATGTCAGACGCATTAGCTACACTTGCAGCGAATTGGGAAAATCCAGAGAAGTTAGTGATGAAACCATTGGTATTGACAACAGAAAGCAGACCTGTTTATGAGATAGAAAAAGTTTTGGAAGTAGAGATCGACGACGGGAAACCTTGGTACCATGATATTCAGCAATACCTGGAACTCAGAGAACTCTCAGAAGAAGTAAGCAGAAAAGCCATTCAGAAGTTGGCTTCTCAGCATGTGATTTTGAAAGGAGAATTGTATAAGAGACAGGCAAATGGCGTTCAGCTGAAGTGTTTGAGAAAAGAAGAAGCTCAGAAGACAATGGAAGCAGTACTGCCAGTGGAAGTTGAAATACAGTCTTGAGGGTATTAGCAGAAACAGAGTTACCCGAACAAGTATGGGCCGCACAGAGATTTGAATAGTTAGCACTACTGGATGAAAAAAGGATGAAGTCCTTGCATCACATGCAGATATATCAGAAGAGACTAGCCCGAGCATTCAACAAGAATGTGTGCCCCACTAAGATCAGAAAGGGTGACTTGGTACTTAAGCAGTCAAGGCCGTCGACGACAGACCCAAGAGGAAAGTTCAGACCCAATTGGGAAGGACCCTACATAGTCCAGAAAGTGATGGGAAATTGGGCAGTGAGACTGTCAAACTTAGAAGGGAACGAGTTCGCCGAGCCAATCAACGTGGATAGCTGAAATAATATTTCACTTAAGGAAGAAGAGACAAAGCAGTTACTGGGAGAACTGGCAGAATACCTAACCCAACGAGATAGGAAATTCATCCATGCATGCATGCATACACGTAACGCACTTGCATTTTTTTTGTGTTTTGTTTTCTTTGTATTCACAGGTTTCAACGGAGAAAAAGAGAAAGCGGCAAATGCAAGCCAACCAGAAGCAGAAACAATACAATGTTATCAGTTTTAGGAATGAATCATGGGGTTGAGGCCCACATCAGTCTCAGGAATGAATCAGAATCAGTATCAGTTTCAGGAATGAATCACCGGGTTGAGGCCCGCATCAATATTAGTCTTAGGAAGGAATCCTAGGGTTGAGGCCCATATCAGTATAAGTTTCAGGAATGGATCCCAGGGGGGGCGAAGCCCACATTATCAGCGTTTGAAAGGAAGAATTCCGTGGAGTGATAGAAAGAAAGAAAAAAAAGAAAAGAAAAAAGAAGAAAAATGAAGAAAGAAGAAAGAATTGATGATGCAGTGGGCCCTCGACCTGGGATTCATCCCGGAACTGCAACTGATGTGTGGGCCCTCGACCCTGAAACACATCATAAAGGTAATGACGTAGTGGGTCCTCGACCCTAGACTGATATTGATGTGGGCCCAACAACAGTACAATGTCATCAGTTTCAGGAAGGAATCAGTATCAGTTTGGGGGCGAGGCCCACATCAACATCGGTTTGGGGGCGATGCCCACATCAACATCAGTTTGGGGGCGAGGCCCATTTCAGCATCAGTTTTGGGGATGAGTCCTAAGGTCGAGGCCCACATCCGCATCAGTTTGGGGGCGAGGCCCATGTCAGCATCAGTTGGGGGATGAGTCTCAGGGTCGAGGCCCACATCAACATCAGTTTGGGGGCGAGGCCCATGTCAGCATCAGTTGGGGGATGAGTCCCAGGGTTGAGGCCCACATCCGCATCAGTTTGGGGGCGAGTCCCATGTCAACATCGGTTTGGGGGCGAGGCCCACATCAACATCAGTTTGGGGGCGAGGCCTATGTCAGCATTAGTTGGGGATGAGTCCTAGGGGCGAGGCCCACGTCATTATCAGTATCAGTTTTGGGGATGAGTCTCAAGGTCGTGACCCAAATCATCAGCATCAATTTTTGGGATGAGTCCCAGAGTCGTGACTCACATCATCAGTAGTTTTGGGGATGCGTCCCAAGGTCGTGACCCACATTGTTAGAGGTATTGGGATGCATCCCAGGGTCGAGGCCCCCGTCGTCGGTTGCAGTTATAGGGATGCGTCCCAGGATCGAGGTCTACTGCATCATCAGTTTTGGGGATGCGTCCTAGGGTCGTGACCCACATTGTCAGTGGTATTGGGATGCGTCCCAGGGTCGAGGCCCCTGTTGTCGGTTGTAGTTATTGGGATGCGTCCCATGATCGAGTTCCACTGCATTATCAACTCAGCTCGAAGCAGTAGGTAAGTTAGGTGGCAGCTGGCGAGCCAGGTAAGTAAAAATACATTGCACAACTTTGATAGGATTGTCATTGTCACACACTGCACAAGTCTCATCAAAGTGGGGGCGACTGTAGGCACTGCATTTTGCATGTAAGTCCCTATGATGAGTCTCATTTGGAGACACTACCTTTTAAGTCACGGAAGTCGCGGGAAACAAATATCGGAAGGGGAAATTCAGAATAAGTATATCATCGGATTCAATTCATATGTTCACTGTTTTCGTTCGTGTTGCGTTCGTGAACACATTCGAACATCAAACAGATTGCGGACGTTCGTGCAGCGTTCGAATAGGCATTCGAACGGTGTCGGCACTTCTGGTTTTGTTGCTAGCCTCACGCCCAAGCCCATTTAGCCCACCAAAACCCACCCAAAAATAATTAAAACATTTAAAACATGTCACAAATTAAAATAATATCCTTCCTAAATTAAATAAATCACATCCCAATCTAAATAATTCACATACCTAAATAAACAAATCAAATATATCACCTTCCCAATCAAACCAAATCTCCTTCCTAACTTAAGAAGATTTTTCCTTGTGAGACACTAATCAAAATTTTCCCCCCATAATTACTTGATCCATTCCTATTCAAACCTTAGAAACCCTAGCCTTTGCCAATAAAAAGAAGCCTAAACCAACCTTTCACACCCTAGCTCATTCTCACAAAAAAACACATACACACAAATCACAAGAAATTCTGCAAAGCATTAGCACCATTGCCTACCTAGTTCACATGCCCTAGACAAAAAAAAAAGCAAGAAGAAACAAATAATCTTCTCTCCTACCCTACTCCACCATCACGGAAACACTCACTAAATAACCCATCCATTGCCGCATAAACGGACCCCCCATACCGGCCATACCTTCAAGCAAAACAGTCCCAAATCACCCCAAAACATTGAACGAATCACCCCAAAACAGTCCATTAATATAGAAAAATAGTGACAAAAAAAAACTACACCGTAAAACCCTTAAATTACCGTAAGAAACAACAACAAAACAGCAGCAAAATAGCAGCAAAACAGAAGAAACGACAGCTCAAAACACCGAAGCAGTGAACGAGAGCAGTGGACTAGTGAACCGGAGGAATTGCGGAGCACCAACCCTTCTGACGGCCGTGTAACGCACTTTCGAGAGACGACCTAAGAGGTTAGACCTGAGGCACCATTTTTATTTATTCTCATCTTTTTTGTCGTTTATTAGAATTCCCTCACATGAGAGTCGTTTGTTGATATATGTTGTGGTCCTTGAATGAATGAAATATGTGTTCTCTCTTGTGGTATATCGGATGGAAACCCGGACGTAATTTCCGTAGCCGAATCCGAATGGACGGTATTACGGTTTGCACTCGGGATACAATATCACGTATCACTTGAGAGATTCACACATTTTGTTTCATCCAACCTTGTATTCGAGCATGATTGGGTTGTTAGCATGTCATTTATCTTTTAAGCATGATTTAATCGTTAGTATGCTGTTACTTTATGCATTTTAATTTCTATGCATTGTGATGTAATGTGCATAAGCTTAGTATGTTAGTCTAAAGGTTCTCAATTTGAGGGGAAGAAAAGCCCAAAAGGCTACATTTACGATAATACTTTGTTACGCCGGACGAAGTATGTTTGGTTGAATGTGAGATATGCTTAACTGAGCATACAAGGTCCTATATTATTGTCTTTATTTTATATGCATGGTAACATAATGCACATGGGCTAACTAGGGTGGATTAAAGGTTCTCTATTCGAGGGAAATGCCTGAATGCTACCTTTATCTCGATGTTCTGTCGCGCCTTTTATTATGTCATTTACCATTTGCATATCATTGCTTTATTTACGCATGCATTGCATTCTAGTGCGCATGGGCTAACTAGGGTGGATTCAAGGTCCTCATTTCTAGGGAAAATGCCTAAAGGCTATCTTTACCATGATGTTTTGCCGCGCCAGACGAGGTACACCCGATTGAATGGGAATGAGTTCAATCGGGCACACGAAGTCCTATATTGTGGATTTGCTTATCTATGTATGTGTTGCGTCGTCTATCATGCATCAGGTCTAGTCTCATTCGAACACGTTCTCGAACGCTATACGAACGCGAACCTTATGTTTACCATTCGAACGCGTTTACGAACGCTACTCGAACGCGCATGTGTTTTCTTTGTTTTATCATGCATCATGTCTTGTCTCGTTTGAACGCGTTCTCGAACGCTATACGAACACGAACCTTCTGTTTACCGTTCGAATGCGTTTACTAACACTGCTCGAAAGCGCACGTATTTCTTTGTTTTCTCATGCATCAGGTCTGGTTCCGTTCGAACGCGTTCTCAAATGCTATACGAACGCAAACCTTCTGTTTACCGTTCGAACGTATTTACGAACGCTACTCGAACGTTCATGCATTTTGTTTTATCATGCATCAGGTCTTGTCCAGTTCGAACGCGTTCTTGAACGCTACACGAATGCATATACAATGAACCGAGTCCTTTTCATCACATTTCATGCATGATTGCTTCTTGGGTGATTTCTCTTGCATTATGTAATTAATCATATCATTTCATTATTGACACTTTTACTGTTGTCATCTATTTGTATTCCCGTATTTATCTATTTGATGTGTTCGTGAGATTGTGTTCAAACATGATTATGTTGTTAGTATGTTACTTGTTTCTTAAGTATGATTTAGCCATTAGTACGTTATTCCTCTACTCATGATTTGGTTATCTTCCTTCGCAATAGACGTTCAATTTACGTTTATGTTTAGGTTGTTATTTATTTTTCGTGTTTGATGATTCAACATGTTCATGAGATTATTGTGTGATATCGTATGTTTGCCGTTATGATGATTACTTTCATGCATGTGAACTTAGAAGTAGAATATTATTGGAAATATGTTGCGTAGATTCGATTAAATTATTGCACAAATCATTTCATTACAAGTGGCATAAGTAAGGGACCATCCCGAACCCAACGGTTTGAGGTCTTCCCTTGCGAGGGGTGAGTGCGGCCTTAAATCATTTTCCCGGTTCACACCGGGTGGCGACTCCATGTTATTTCTCTAGTTTAGTCCCCCGCGGGCTACTCCGTACTCCCAACCGGGCCGTGAGCCCGGGACATCGTCACCGATTTATGTGTCATATATAAGGGTTTTTTACTCCCGAGAAAATCATCCTTCAACTGTGAATTTGTTTTGTTTATGGGAAACCAAAAGCAAATTTGGCAAAAGATAAGTAATTTCACCAATCAACAAAGAGATTTAACGTGGTTTGGCGGATCAGATCCAACCTACATCCACGGGCACATAACAGACGATGTTTTATTACCGAAATATGTTTCTCTGATCTGTTTTGTGTTTACAAGTCTAATTCTCCTTTATCTCTCCTCAACCCTCAATGCTCTACTTACAAGCACGCTTTCCCCTCCTATTTATAATAGCAAAGAAACAGTTTTCCTTTTCCCATAATAATTCTTAGTCGAAACTACCTTCACTTCCTTTATCCTATTATGACACTGACTTATCAATTTTTCCCCATGAAAGTAGGATAACTTATCTTCTTACCCGTAAAAATAGGACGTCTTATCTTCTAGAGCATATCCCACCATATTTCTCGGTCTTCATGAGGTCGGTCACAATGGTCTTTTGAACTGAGAATGCTGCTATCGATCTGATAATGTCCGACCATCCGGTCTGGAGTGGTCGGTTACTGATCATAAATTGCTCAGCCCCTTACTATTGGCTTTTAGTGGTCGGGTCGACATTAATGATCTTGACCAAGAAAGGAATTACCTTTTTACCCTTGTCGTACTGCTTAAATATCATAGGGCCTGAAAATACCGCCACTATCTGTCCTCTAGTTCTCGGTTCCAACGAGTATACAAGTTGATGTCGGGAACTATATAAGAAGAATAATACTGATGATGGAGTGACGGCTGACCTTTGTGAGGAAAAGTTTTATTGGCCTGTCACCACCACGTCCTCGGTACAACCAAGATGCTCGGTTTGACTTCTTTTCCCGCCAAAATAAAATCTTTTTACCGCCCTTCTGGAGACTCTCTCGAGACGCGCAACCATCATATCTATTTAAATGCCTATCAAATCATCTCTAGGGTTTACTCCGAGCTTGACACTTGTCAAACATCAGCCGGCTTCCCGCCAAAAGCAAACAAAATCAGTCGTTCACAACCGACACCGATATACGCCCAATCTCAGTCACTCATTCAATTCTGACAAATTGCCTCTGAAGCCGACACATGGCGCACATCCGGGACTCTTCCATGATCTAACGGTCACAAATGCTCTAACGTGACTTCAAGAAGATGAAGAGATCACATTGCGTCCGTTTGGCAAAATTTTATCAACCGTAAAAACTCTCATCTCTTCAACTGCGACCCGTCGTTTAGTGCGACCAAATCTTTCAAAGCACTCTTCCAACCTTCAAAAAGGAATCAAGTAAGTCTCTTGAACGACCTCCTTGGTTTATGCTTGCTGTTTGCTTTTTCTTTTCTCTATCTACTTTTATGTGTGTGTGGAGCATGTCTTGATTTTTGGGATGACGGGTAATAAATTAGGGACACTTCGGTTTGTTCTGGGTTCTGTGTTTTGCTCGTTGTTGCTAGGGAGAGATTTATGGTTTGATGGATGTTGTTAGGGCGTTTAGAACCCACAGGCTTAGTTTTCCCGGAATCTCAGGGTAACTGTGAAATCCCCGGCCTGTTTTAGAAATTAGCTATAATTGACCTCCCCCCTTTTTATTTCTCGGATGTCAGGGATTTCTGACAACAGGTCTTCCTCTGCAAACCCTGCTAGATATTCGACCCCCCTGCTGAAGAGCTCTCCTCGAGGGGGCACCAAGCATAGAGGACCTTGACACTACCCCCACTCATTCCGAAATTGAACAAGATACTTACCATCAGAGAATTCCTCGGAAAGACCCAGAGCTCGGTGATTTTGACTGCTCGGCTTTGGACATGGACAAGCCATCCAAAATAACTAAAGACGATCTAGCGCTGCTCCGACAGCGATATGATATTCCGATAGATTTTGCCCTTGAAGTCCCTTGTCCATTGGATCGTGCTAGTCAACCTGATGAGGGTTCAATGGCTTTTCTCCCGGCTTTCTTCGAGTGTGGACTCCGGCTGCTAATTCAACGTTATTTCGCCTAGATACTGGCCGAGATGGAGATCGCCCCTTGTCAACTAAGCTTGAATAGTTGGAGGATCTTGGCCGGCCTACGTGTGATATGGCATCGGGCGGGACTCGGCGAACCCTCTCTTGAAGAAGTAAAGAGGTTGTATCGGTTGAAGGTAACCCAAGAACACACCATGGTTGGTATTACCTTTCTGCTTACGCCGATTCGTCAAACATTATCGGCAAACTCCCCGACTCCAACAAAAACTTCAAAGATTTGTGGTTCTGGGCCACAGGAGATTGGGGACGAGTCCTGAAATCACACGAAGATGAGGTTTCAGTCCCGGATATCTTTAGAGCGGGAGGTTAGGAATCTAACCCTTAGTGTTCCTGCTCTTGATTTTATGATAAGATTCTAACTCCTTTGACTATCCCCAGTTTGCTGGAGTGACGTTCCCAATGTCTCCCATCAGGTCCGGATGCGGGTACGTTGGGCTCGGCGGTACGTCGACCATTGGAAGAAGTTTGTTAATGATGAGGCCTTTGTCGAGTCAGGCCTCATTCGGACCGTTCCTCCGAGGTTCCTGGGGCGGATAGGTAGGCTTTTTTAACCTTCTAACCAATCCCCTTGTTTGCCTAGCATGATGACGACTTGAAATCACTCAGATTCTGGATTGACCATTTCTCTACCCTTTGCCTTTTGCAGGAATGTCAAAGAGGCCAAAATACCTTGATCAGCTGACCGGTGCAATAAATAAAACCGGCCATGTTGGAGCCGGACCTTCTCGGAAACAGCCAGCAACTGCCGAGGCCAAAAAGGTGACTGAAAAGACAGCCCCGTCAGCTACCCAAAGCTTATCTCCCCTTTCCAGGGCATCGCCAACAGTCTCCACCCGACCTGCCAGCCCGTCAAAACCTACTATAAAAATGAGGCGTCTATTTGGGGCAGAGGAAGCTGAGCTGACTCGGGAGATGGAGGAGGAACATGTCCTGAGTAAAAGGCAGTCGGTTCAGAGGGAGAAGAAAGTGCTGGAGGCTTCTTCCAAAAAGCGGAAAGGCGCTGTGATTCTTGGCGTGGAAGAACTTGGTCAGGACATCAGGGAGGCCACTTCTCACCTGGTGCCGGCAATCAACGAACTGGCCGAGGAGATCCCTCCGGAGAAGATTTCGAGATACGAAGATCTCTCTCCTGAGGATGTGGTTACGTTGTTGTGCTCCCAGATGGCCAAGGTAGCCACACTTCCCTTATTCCCATTATGAGTCCATGACTTAGTCTGATTTCTGATTTTCTATTCTTCTCGGCATGCAAACTATCTGGCGGCCAAGAACAAGGATCTCCTCATGAGCCTTTTATCCGAGGGTGGCCAAGCCGAGAGGCTCCAGAACCGACTCACTGAAATGGAGGCCGAGCTGGCCAGTAGAGAAGAAGACATAAGAAATCTGGAGCTGGCTGCAGTTGAGGCCCATACAACAAATAAAGCTCTCAGGGCCGCCGCCTCTATAGAGAGGAAAAATGCTGAGGCTGCCAAGAAGGACTTAGAGGCTGCCCAGGTCGACATCAGGATCATACAGGTGGAAGTACGCAGCGTTGAATCCAAACTGAGGGCCAAAGATGAAGAACTGGTACGGGCCCGTGATGAGTTTAAGGGGAAGGAAGCTGAGTTGGAGGCCGAGAGGGACGCAATCAGACTTGAGAGGGTCGGAGAATAAGCCGAGATTATCCCGATGATATTACCCAACCTGGATATAGGGCCTATCCATGCGGCCATCCGCTTCTGCAAGGGGGAAATCTCACAGGAGGAGTTTCAAAGATGGCTACCCCTTCTCCCGAAGAGGTGATGGATCCCGACCCCATTTCGATCGCCCCGGTACCCCCAGCTCCTGAAGAGGACCGACTTGAGGCTCCTGCTCTTGAAGAGAACCGACCTGAGGCTCCTGCTCCGGCCCCCGAAGCTATAATTGTCGGGACCTCTCATCCTGTCAATATGGAAGCCGATGTCCCTCCTCCCGTGGCCGAGCCAATCCATCCGCCATTCGAGCCTGCCGAGGAGGAACCAATTGCTCCTGCGCGGGTCGATCTATAAGGGGTAACCCAATCGGGGCCCCGTGTAATCCTGAACAAACTTTATTTTCCCTGTAATAACTTTTTACAATCATATTTATATATGTATTTTTATGTGTTTCTATTCCATTTTTTTTTCATAATTTGCTCTGATTGCTTTCCCGCAAACGATCACTCGAGGCCCGGTCGTGAGGGGACAACCCGAGCTGAAAATAAGATCATGTAGTGGAACGAAAACCGACTCCAAGCTAGGAGAAACACTTGGTGGCTCTGGGGGAATGTTACGTCCCCGGTCCGAAAAGACAGACTCGGTGGCATGTAACCCGACCCCGAGCTGAGAGAAACACTTAGCTCTGAGGGAATGCACGTCCCCAGTCCGAAAAAGGAAGACTCGGTGGGACGTAACCCGACCCCGAGCTGAGAGAAGACATAATGGCCTCGGTGGAACGAATCCAGCCCCGAGCCGAATAACCAAGTGGCCTCGGTGGAACAAATCCAGCCCCAAGCCGAATAACCAAGAGGCATCGGCGGTACGAATCCAGCCCCGGGCCGAATAACCAAGTGGCCTGGTGGAACGAATCTAGCCCCGAGCCGACTAATCCTTGGGACTTATTCAGAAGGGAAGTGAATCAACCTTTGAAGCCCTATAGGATTTGGCATGGGCGTCCCCTTTCCAGACCAGTGAAAAATAAAAAGCAAAAACTGTGGAAAATAAATTCAAAAAACGGGGGTGACTTAACACTTATACCAAAGCAACAGCACGAATGCCTCAAAATAGCGTCCTGTCCGAGGTCTCTAAAACACAATTCTGAATTTTTCAATTCAGAGTCCCGGCGAACCAAGATTCGGATCAAAGAGCATTTAGAATGGTAAGGGCACATTCCTCTATACATCAGGTCATTATGGAGCATGCGTTTTGTTCGAGGGCTCCTCCTTACAACGCTGGAGCAGGCATACGCCACGAGGGTACAATCCTTCCCCGTACTATGCTTCTCACAGACCCGAATGACGAAATAGGTAGGGATCAAAGAGTGTCCGAAACATTAAGGGCATGCTCCTCCTTATGTTTGGTAACACTGGAGAGCAAGCAAACGTCATGAGGGCATAATCCATCCTCGTGCTATGCTTCTCACAGATCCGAATGACCAAATAGGTAGCTCGTCCTTATGTTCGGTAACACTGGAGCAAGCAAACGCCACGAGGGCATAGTCCATCCTCGTGCTATGCTTCTCACGGATCCGAATGACCAAATAGGTAAGGATCAAGGAGTGTCCGAAACATTAAGGGCATACTCCTCCTTATGTTCGGTAACACTATAGGAAGAAAACGCCATAAGGGCATAGTCCCTCCTCTTGCTATGCTTCTCACGGATCCTTTGGTCAGAAAAAATATACGGGAACACATTCCTTGCAGCCGTATTTCCCCAACTGGACAGGCCGGCCATCTTACGGGGCACTCCCTCCGCGCGATTACCATCTCGAAATATCCTTCATTAATGCAAGTCATAGGGTAGTTCTGCTCCAGCTTCGGGGGTTTGACTCTACTACGGAAGGCTCACGTGCTCCCTCATGCGTTTCATCCCTTGATGAGGTCCTGATCCTAAAAAATGAAATGAGTGAGGTCGGAGCACTTCTGCCCGGGGTTTTTATGGTAGCACTTGTGTTTGGTGTGTCACGGGTTTGGTGCTTTTCCTGATCCCAGATCATCCCTTCGCGTCGAGCACGTCCCGAAATACTGAATACGAAAAGTTTTATTCATATTCGGGGACCTACTGCCCTTCCTACAACTCTTGGAAGTACTTTCTCAACATCTCGATTTTCCAAGGCTTCTTTAACCGTGTACCGTCCAACTGTTCCAAAATATAGACACCCGACCTTACCACCTCCATAATTTTATAGGGCCCTTCCCACTTGGCACCTAACGAGCCTTCCTCTGGCCTTCGAGTGTTCAAGGTGACCCTTCTCAATACCAAGTCGCATGGAAGAAAGACTCGGGTCTGAACTTTTTTGTTGTAGAAACGGGCCATTCTTTGCTGATAGATTGCCGCCTTCATAGCCGACTTCTCTCTCTTTTCTTCGATTAGGTATAGATGACTCCGGATGAGTTCCTTATTCTGCCCTTCCTTAAAATGTCGGACACTGTGGGTAGCCATTCCGATCTCTGCTGGAATAACCGCTTCGCATCCGTTTGATAATGAGAACGGAGTTTCCCCTGTGGAATCCTTACAGATCGTCCGGTGTACCCACAACACCTCCGGTATCTCCTCGACCTATAAGCTCTTGCAGGCTCCGAGCCGAGCTTTAAGATTGGATTTAATGGTCTTGTTTGTCACCTCCACCTGCCTGTTAGACTTGGGATGGGCATGTGAGGCGAATCTTAAGGCGATTTGGAGGTCTTCACAGAGCTTCCTGAAGCCTTTGCTATCGAACTGTTTTCCGTTATCGGTGATGACGGCCCGAGGAATTCCGAACCTGCAGATAATATTCTTCTTCAAGAACTCTGTAGCTTTCTTCTCTGTGATTGTGGATAGGGGTTCGGCTTCCACCCATTTGGTGAAATAATCTATGGCAACAATGGCGTATTTCGCTTGCCCTGGGCCCTTCGGCATCGGTCCGATGATATCCAGCCCCCACTGGGCGAACGGCCAAGGGATGGATATGGTGGTCAACTGTTCTGCGGGCTGGTAGGGAATATTGGCATTCTTCTGGCATCCTTCACATTTTCGGGCCACCCTCATACCGTCCTGATGCATGGTCGGCCAGTAGAACCCTTGCCTTAAAGCTTTAAAGGCAATTGATTGTCCTCCGGCGTGACTCCCACAGATTCCCGCATGAATTTCCCTGAGCACATAGTCAGCCTCCTCTTCTGCTAAACATCTCAGAAGGGGTACCGTATAGCCCCTTCGGTATAGCACCCATTCGATCAGGGAAAACTTGGTGCTTTTAAATTTCAGTTTTCTGGCTTCCTTCTTATCTTCAGGTGTCTCCTCGGTCTCCAGATATCTCCTGATTGGTTGCATCCATGAAGATTTGCTTTTCATATCCAATACTTCTACCTCGAGCTCTCCCACGCTTTTTTCTCGGAGGCAGATTAGATGGACTATTCTGGGATTTTCTGCCTTTATCGAAGATGCGAGCCGTGCCAAAGATTCTGCCTCACAGTTGTTTTCCCGACCGACTTGCTCAAAATGCACATTCCCCATTTTCCCCACCTACCTTTTTACCTCAGCTAAATAGGCTATCATACTCGGACCCCTGGCTTGGAATTCTCCCTTCAGCTGCTGAACAGCCAGCTGTGAGTCGCTTCTTATAACTACGTCGTGGACGCCCATCACCGTGCATAACCTTAAACCGACTAAAATTGCCGCATATTCTGCCTCATTGTTTGTGAACTCGAAGGCGAATCTCAAGGCGAACAATACTTCTTCACCTTTACTGTTTTTCAATACGATTCCGGCCCTTTTACCTTGTGAGCTGGCAGATCCGTCTACTGACATCTCCCATTTGTCTTCCCCACGGTCAGAATTTGGGGTTCTGTGAATTCAGCAACAAAGTCTGCTAGAGCCTGCCCTTTTACCGCTGCCATTGGGAGGTAAGAAATGTCGTGTTCACTCAACTCTACCGACCACTTCATTAACCTGCCCGAGACCTATGCTTTTTACAGACTCTGCCTCAAAGGATAATCGGTATAAACCCAATAGGATGGGCCTGGAAGTAAGGTGTAAATTCCGGGCCGCAGTTATTAACGACAAGGCGAGCAGCTCATGTGCTGGATATCTGGTCTCAGCATCTAGTAAAGCTTTGCTAACATAATACACTGGACTTTGAACCTTATCGGTCTCTTGCACTAATACCGAACTTACTGCATGCTCCGAAACAGCTAAATATAAGTATAAGGTCTTATCTGGGGACGGCTTTGCTAGAAGTGGGGGCTGTGTCAGGTATTGTTTTAACTATAAGAAGGCCTCCTCGCATTCTTGCGTCCAGTTGACTTCCTTTTTTGCCTTCTTGACGAATTTGAAGAAGGGGTGGCACTTATCGGTTGCTCGGGAAATAAATCGATTGAGCGCGGCCACCCTACCGGTCAGGCTTTGCACTTCTTTTATCGTCCTGGGAGATTTTAAGTCCAGAACGGCTTGTATTTCTGCGGATTTGCTTCTATGCCTCAGGAGCTTACCATATAGCCCAAGAATTTTCCTGAGGCTACTCCGAAAGCACACTTCTCCGGGTTGAGCTTTAAATTATGCTTCATCAGTAATTCAAAGGTTTTCTTCAGATCGGCCATGTGACACCCTGGCTCATTAGACATTGTTATCATATCATCAACATATACCTAGCATCGATGTGCCGATAAGTGCCTGAAAATCTTGTTCACCAGCCTCTAAAAGTTTGCCCTAACATTTTTTTAATCCGATAGGCATTACTTTATAACAGTACAGCCCCTGGTCAGTAACGAAGGTCGTCTTCTCCTCGTCCTCAGGATGCATTTTGACCTGGTTATATCCTGAGAAAGCATCCATAAAGCTTAGTAGTCCCTGACAGGCCGTCGAATCCACCAACTGATCTACCTTTGGTAGTGAGAAGCTGTCTTTCGGGCATGTTTTGTTGAGGTCGGTGAAATCCACGCACATCCTCCACTTTCCATTGGACTTCTTCACTAATACCACGTTCGATACCCACGCCGGGTATTTCACTTCTCTGATGAAACCAGCTTTCAACAATTTTTCTACCTCGGCAGCCATTGCCCTGCACCGTTCCTAGTTAAAAGTCCTTTTTTTGTTTGATCGGTTTGTGTAATGGGTTTACTGCCAAGCGGTGATTGATGAACTTCGGATCAATCCCGAGCATATCGTCGTGCCCTCATGCAAAGATGTCCGGGTACTCCTTTAGACAGTTCACAGGTCCAATCCCATCCCGGGTGGGAAACGTTAACTGTAAGTAATAGCAAGACATTGCAGCCTTGTCTTCATCATGAAAGGTCGACCAACAATGACCTGGTAACTGCTCATGCAATCTACCACCGTGAAATTCATCATAACCGTTCGAGTCTGGGGACGGGTTCCGATCGTCATTGCCAGTTGTATCCTTCCTAATGGAACGACTGTCGAGCCCCCGAAGCCGTATATGGGAGTCCCATCGTCGGTTAGAGTCGCATATTCCACTCCAAGGCCGTCCAAAGCCTCCTTGGAGATTATATCCACTGCACTCCCGAGATCCACTAAGATTATGTCTACCTCAGAACCGCCGATTATTGCCTTGATTATTAATGCATCATCGTGGGGGAAACTCACCCCTCGAACATCCTCGTCCGTGAACATTACTGGCACTGACCGACAACCTTGTGTTCCCGAGGCCCGTTCTGTTTCTAACACTTCCAACCCCTGAGTTCGACTATAGTTTTTTCTTGACCGGTTAGAGTCCCCGGCCAGTGTCTTTCCCTCTGCAATGGTGTTCACCTGTCGACAATGTGACCTCTGCATGGCCGCCATAACTTCATGGTCAATATAATTATTCAAATACCCATTCCGCGCCAGGTCTTCCATTTGCTCCCGCAAGTCTTTGCATCCGTCTGTCGTATGTCCCATCAAATTATGATTTATGAAATATGATTTTTTTATTCCTCCTGTCCGGTGGGAATCTTCTGACGTCAGGCTCTATCAAGAGGCCATTTCCCTGGATTTCCATGACGATTTTCCCCTGCGGTTTATTCATAGGAATGTATGCCTCTTCCCGGGCCACATGGTTCACCTGGGCCGAGATTCTCTTTTCCGGGTCATCCCGAGGTATTGGCTTGAATTCCCTTCGCCTCGGGGGTGACTTTTTGAACTCCCTATCTGGCCTGCGAGGAGCTTCTGCCATCGTCGTCCTCTCCCTGATAGCTGTCCCCCTCCGGGTGATTCTCTCATCATCTTCCAACAAAACAAACTTCCGGGCTGTTTCCAGAGCGGTGGCATAATCTGGTGTACCCTGGATCCTCAAGTGGGTCCACAGCTTTCTGATGTTTAAGGCTCCCTTCAAACTCTCCAAGGCCTCGAGCGACTCATATCCCCCGACCTTGAGCACCATGCTATGGTACCGTTCAATGAAAGCCTTCAGGGGTTCATCGTCCCCCTGTTACATGAGCCTCAATTCCCCAATTGTCTTCTTTGGGACGCAAGCCCATTTGAAGTGCCGAACAAATGACTTCATGAGTATCGCGAAGCTTCCGATGCTCCCTGGGGCAAGACTTCTGAACCACAGAATGGCAGATCCCCCCAAGGTTAGGGGAATACTTTGCAAACGGCATCCCCTACTACTCATTGGACCTCCATCAATAGGACAAAACTCTCAATATGGGATTTTGGATCAGTGTGGCCTTTGTAGGGCGTAAGGATGGCATGTTGAATCATCTTAGGAACTTTACAGACCTTATTTCTTCTGTGAATGGAGATTCAACCTCGCCGTCCCGAGCATCTCACGTGTCAGTTTTGAGGTTCACTCCCCACTTGGCCATTTCTTTTCTTAACCAAGATTTTATATTGCCATTTGTGTTACCATACCACATCCTGCGTCCTTCTTTGCGTCTCTCACCCCAGGTGCGGCGTTCCTCATGACTTGAGATTTGCCGTCCAGTTTCGCCATACTTCATGTCTCCCATTCTGGTGTTGCGGGGGCTATCATAGGAAGAATATGGAGACTGTCTCCCCTATTCTTCTTCCCACGTATCTTCCGTTTGTAAATCTTTTTCTACCACTACAGACCTCATCCCGTAGGGACCCTTCCTCCTAGGTTCATCGTCATCACTCACATCTGCAACCCTTTTTCCTTCCGCTATTTCGCCTCTCCTCCGACCGGCTCCGGCTTCAACTCTCTCATTATTCGTCTCTTCCATCCTCTCCAGTCTGTTCATCATGGATTTCAAAAGGACTTGATTTTCCTCCCTATCTTTCCTCATATTTTCCTCCATCTTCTCCATCCAATCCGCTGTTGAACTCCCTGGCGACCGGTGATTTCCACCTTCTGCCATTGTCTTACTACGCGAGCTACTTTTTGTTAGAGCTCCCCACAGACGGCGCCAACTGTTGACGGCTGATTTTGGTCTCAAGGGCAATAATGGTTTTTTACTCCCGAGACAATCATCATCCAACTGTGAATTTGTTTTGTTTATGGGAAACCAAAAGCAAATTTGGCAAAAGATAAGTAAATTCACCAATCAACAAAGAGATTTAACGTGGTTTGGCGGATCAGATCCAACCTACATCCACGGGCACAGAACAGACGATGTTTTATTACCGAAATATGTTTCTCTGATCTGTTTTGTGTTTACAAGTCTAATTCTCTCTTGTTCTCTCCTCAACCCTCAACGCTCTACTTACAAGCACGTTTTCCCCTCCTATTTATAATAGCAAAGAAACAATTTTCCTTTTCCCATAAGAATTCTTAGTCGAAACTACCTTCACTTCCTTTATCCTATTAGGACACCGACTTATCAATTTTTCCCTATGAATGTAGGATAACTTATCTTCTTACCCGTAAAATAGGATGTCTTATATTCTAGAGCATATCCCACCATATTTCTCGGTTTTCATGAGATCGATCATAATGGTCTTTTGAACTGAGAATGCTGTTATCGATCTGATAATGCCCGACCATCCGGTCTGGAGTGGTCAGTTACCGATCATAAATTACTCGGCCTCTTACTGTTGGCTTTTAGTGGTCGGGTTGGCATTAATGATCTCTACCAAGAAGGGAATTACCTTTTTACCCCTGCCGTACTGCTTAATATCATAGGGCCTGAAAATACCGCCAACAGTTTGTTTTATAACAAAGTTTGTCATCTTTATAAATTCTATTCAAGCAGTAATAGAGAAAATTTTCCTCATAAACACTCTTCAGTGGTCAGAAAATCACAACAAGTGATTTAGTAGCTTTGATTATACGTGGGGATCCCGGAGGTGAAGAATGAAACTCGGTGCAGCCCACGTGCCACGATACGCGCCAGGCGCTGCCACGTGCCGAACAGACGTAGAAAATGCTAACGTGTCCGCCGTGTCAGTAGTTCTGGTACAATCATCCACCACGTCATCAGTTCCGACAGAGTCAGCTGACACGTAGGTGCCACATCATCAGCTTCGATATAGTGAGCTGCCACGTCAGATTTTTCGGAACAGTCATTTGCCATGTCAGCAATTCTGGTACAATCATCGCCACGTCAGTTTATCTGGTACAGTCAGCTAACACGTCAACATTCCGATCTAGTCAGCAGCCACATCATCTGCCACGTGTCAGGAACGTCAGCATACATGGTAAATTTCATTGAGCCACATAAAGTCTCAAGAATTTATATTTTAGCCCCAAATTCTTTTTAAATTTACAAATCGACCCCTAAGTCAGATTTGGACAAACGAAGAGTCAAATCCACCATTTCCACCTGTTCCGGACGTAACGGTGTCCTCTTATTTGTGAAAATCAACGCCGATTTTATCTTATTTTATTTTAAACTTTAAACTGAAAATGAAAATAGATTATGGTGCGATGGTCAAGCTAAGAGCAACCAATTACTACATCTGGAGACCTCAGATGATATATTATTTACACTGTAAATATTTGTTCGATATAATCGAGGTGAAAGGAGTGAGACCAGATTCTGTTAAAGAGAGTGACTAGAATAAACTAACAACAGAACTCTGGGTCAGATTAGGCAGTGGATCGACCGTAATATCTTCCACCACGTAACATGTGACACATATGTTTACTAAATGTGGATAAAACTAGAAGATATGTACCAGACTAATACAACTCAGAATAAAGCCCTGTTAATGAGGCGTTTGGTGAATTTGAAGTTAAAGAGTGGAACTTCTGTTGCAGAACATACTAATGAGTTCTTGAGCATGGTGAATCAGCTATCTGCATTAGACATACAGCTTGGAGATGAAGTATAAATCCTCATACTACTTAGTTCTTTTCCTGATAGCCGGGAGACAATGGTAGTTACTCCAGTAATTCGACTACATGATGCAAACTTATCATACCTATGTTAAAAGATATCATGTCGAATGAATAGTCTAGGCGAAAAGATGTTAGCTCAGAACAGACATAAGCCTTCATCATGGATAATCAAGAGAAAAAGGGAGGGCAGAAGAAAACCCAAAGGTAGATCCTCAGATAGAAGGATGTCTACTATAAGTGCTACCATTGTGGCATAGAAGGCCACTTAAAGAAGAATTGTAAAAAATTACAATAAGAGCGGGGCCAAAGTAATTTCCAGCTGAAGAATAATGAAGGAGAGACACTAGTAGTTATCCAATGAGATGTAGCGATATTCTCCATGCAGAAAGAAACATGCATTCACACCATAACACAACATGTTGAGTGAGTGGTAGATATTGCAGCATCCTACCACGTCACTCCTCACAGAGATTTCTTCACAACATACAAAGCATAAGACTTTGGTTAAGTAAAGATGGGAAATAGCAGTTCCTATGGGATAGTGGGAATCAATGATATTCAATTACGGACAAATATCGGGTGTATATTAACTTTGAAGGATGTCTTGCATGTTCCATAACTTTGGCTGAATGTACTGTCAGGGATAGCCCTTGACAAACAGGGCTATGACAGTCATTCGAAAATGGCACATGGAGAATGATAAAAGGTGCCATGGTTGTCGCCTGATGATATGTTTGAAACACATTATACAAGACTCATGTGAATATTTGTGCAGATAGCCTTAATGTAGCTGAAAAAAAAAGACTTCTCAAAATCTGTGGAACCAGAGACTCGGTCATATGAGTGAGAGAGGGTTGTCTACCCTGACCAAGAAGGAGATTACCAAGGATGTTGCACTAGGTCCTTATAACCATTGTTTATCTGGTAAGCAACACAAAGTCTCGTTTAAATTCTTTTCAAATAGAAGATCAGAGTTGCTCAGTCTGGTGCACTCTAATGTGTGTGGTCCATTGGAGGTTGATTCACTGGGTGGTAATAAGTATTTTTTGTCTTTCATTGATGATGTTTTAAAAAAAATATGGGTGTATTTCCTCAAGACGAAAGAAATGGTCCTAGATCAGTTCAAGTTGTTCCATGTCATGTAGAGCGTGAAACATGAAAGAAGCTAAAGTGCCTCCGCACAAATGATGAAAGCAAGTACAATTTTACGGAGATCGATGTCTACTGCAGGAGAGACGACATTCGACGTGAGAGAATTTTTTCACGCACCCCACAACATAATGATGTATCTGAAAGAATGAACCGCATCATTATGGAGAAAGTCAGAAGCATAATCAGTATGGCTAAGCTGCCAAAGCAATTATAGGAAGAAGCTGTTCATACCGCATGGTACTTGATCAACAGATCACCGTCTATACCGTTGAATTTTGAGATTCTGGAGAAAGTGTGGTCTGGTAAGAATATCATCCACTCTCACCATAGAGTTTCAGCTGTTTAGTCGTTGCACATATATCCAATGAGCTCAGACAGAAGCTCGATGCAAGAAATAATCCATGTATATTCCTAGATTATGGAGATAAAGTATTTGGAAACATACTATGAGATCCGAGGGAAAATATGATCATCAGAAGCTAGAATATAGAGTTTCTTGAAGACCAAACAATTGAAAACATTGAATTGTGATATTTTGGGACGAATCTGGATACGCAAAACGTGTCGCGAGGCGCGTGATATCTTGTCGCGACACTCACTACCCTTTCTTCGGCGCGTCGCGATGTGCCACATTCAGCATCCACTGGAATCATTTATACAGAGTCAAGATGCATGTTTTAACTCTGAATTTGCCCTAAATTACTCTGTATGTTACCGCTTTCATCCCACGTTGATTCTATTGAGTCTCGATATTATTTTTACCTGCAAAACAAACCCAAAACACATCAAGATTCTTATAAAACTCGAGTTAACTTACAAAACATCAAGCTATAGAGGCGACAAATGTATGCATATTGGTCGCTCATCACACCCCCAAACTTAACATTTTGCTAGTCCTCGAGCAAAACAAATAAAAATAAAATGAAATAAACAAACTAAAACTACATCAACCTAAGCCACTTTCGTATGGATCACAATTGCATTTAGTATATGCAACAAGCCTTTAAACCCCTAGGTGGTCCTAGAGGACGAGTTATAGTCTCATGAGGGCTTACAGCAATGACACCCACAAACGTCATTTACACACACATGCAATCACACACAAATACAAAAATTAAATAACTAAATTAAATAAAATCTTCCTGCGAGTTACACATAATATTGTCATCGGAGAATGATTTAGTAACGAAAACCAAGAACTTTCACAGTACCCAACACACTTAAATCCAAATTCTTGAATAAATTATCTAAGCCATACTCACAATGTTTGTGTGAAAGTCTAGTTACAACTCAATCCCTAAGTAAGTCAACTTAATGATTTCATCTTACAAATTGGGATCTGATGGGCCAAACCAACCTATATATCTAAAAATATACTTTTTATTTGCCTTTTTTTTCCTACTCAGTGTGGTATGATTTTTTTCACACACACCTACCCTTTAAGGTAGCATTTCTCTTCATGGTGGTCCTAACACTCGCCCATGGGTAGATTCACGCTTACCGGTTATTGGTGGTTTAATTTTTTCTTTCTTTCTTTTTATTTTTCATCCATTCTTTTATTTTTCTTTCTTTTTTTTTTCAACCATACCATACATCATAACACTAGCAAACAAAGATAGACATCTAGGCAAACGGTCATTCATCGGAAAGAAATTTCTCCAACTAGTCACGTTGGCAACCACCTAGGTTCTTACTGCTAGAAATCTATTGTGAAGTGCATACGAGTCTAACCTAGATCACCTACTCAAGGCATCAGATAAAAGTACATTGAGCACTTATCGTTTCGAAGATGTCATCATAAAGCAAACAAACTCATCATGTGAACTATGTTTCACTACCACATGACATTTATTTCTTATTTTTCTAATCGCAGGAATTTACTAACACAACACATGCACACACCCCCAAATTTAAAATTTGTATTGCCCTCAATATCAAATAAGCGGAAAGAACAAGAGAGAGAAACAACACTACCGTGCATGAGGTGTACCATTCTCCATCGCCTATAGGTCCCGCGACGCCATAGGTAGCGGTGCGACGCGCTTCTGGTTCAATTTTTGGGCAGACTCTAGCTGCGCGAACTGGATGGGTTGTGTCAGTATCTGCATAATTACACATGTAATATTATTAAACACACAAATAACACCGAAAAATAAATAAAAATAAAAATAAAAATTAATAAACAAACTAATTAAATAAAATAAAGAAATTAAAAATAATTGTGTGAGTTACCTCATCGCTAGTGACACACTCACAAAGTGGTTCTTTACTCCCAAGTATAAGAGTGTTGAAGTAATAAAATAACCCGGTAAGTTTGGGGTCGATCCACATGAAATAAATTTACTGAAACAAAATAATAATTTGAGTGAAATAAAAATATTGGATTTGTTGGAAGTGATGAAAGATTTTAAATTGAACTGCAATAATAAATTAAAATATTGGGGTTAGGAGATCCACTCTTAATATTTCAAATATAGAGAAATCTTACTTTTTATAATATACAAATTGTCATTATTACCCAGTTAATCTACTTCAGGAATAATATTATCAAAACATATAAAACTAGTCATAAAGACGGTGATAACATTTGTCTATAACAAGTCCAGTTAGATACTCAATTATGTCAAATAAATAAAATCAGTCATAAAGGCGTTAACAAAGTTTATCAATAATTAATCCAGATTTAAATTACTTATTCAGATTACAATTTATATATTATAATATAAATAATATTAATATATATTCTCATATTAAAAGCTTCACTATTTACCCCAACATGATGAAATTAGTTACTCGTGATTTGAAAAAAATGTGCATAATTTTATTATCGAAAGAAAAATAAATTACAAGAAAGCTTAAAAATTAAAACACACAAGACATACTCTCTCAAATTCTACAAGAGAACTTTGAAAGAAAGCATGAAGAAAAATGAGAGGTGAGCACCTCTATTTATAGTAAAAGTGCTCATCTCTTAATTATTAATTACAACTTTCCAAATCAAATACAAACAACAAACTTTTACTAATTTATTTTGTTATTTTTTGACTTTTTTTGATTTTTTGTTGATAATTTTGCAAACATGATCACAATCCACCTAAAGTGGATTATGACATTTCGACTTTTATTTTTTTATTTTTTATTTTTTAACTTTATTTTCTAATAATTAAAATTACATGCAACACACATTGATGTTTTCACCAATTTCGACATTGAAAACCTCAGAACTAAAAATTCTTGTAAACATTAAAGTTGTAAATATTTGAGTCTTCTTCATTTGGAACTAGAATTGGCACAATCCGATATCAGAGTAAAATTTTATGGCCAAATTACGAAAATTGTGCAAAGTTGAAATTTCTGAATTGTACACGATTAGAACGCTCTTTCAAGTTTTAGGCCTCCAAAATCCAAATGTCACGTCTTTTTCACCTACATAAGAAAGAAAAATCACAATAAAAATATATAAAACATAAATTTAATTATTATTTTATAAATGTGCTAAATTAAAGGGATTAACGAAATTATAGTGTAAAATGATTAGTTCTATTTTATTAAGTGTACATTTTTTAATGTTCATCAGCTAGCGCTGAGTTTAACATCTTCAGCTAGACAAAACCACCCAATTAGTCATAGTGGTTCCCTTGTAAGTTTAGTTGACCGAGATAAGACCGCCCAATGCTCACTCTTTTATTGCCCACATGATGACAAGAACTTAGCGTCTTACGACAGTGTTCTGTCTATATATTATCCCCTTAGATCTATCAACGGTTCAACAAATGTCTCCATTCATAAATCAATTCTCACAGGTGGTGGCGGTTCGCCAACATACATATGCAACTCATCAGTTCTTTTGTTTGCACTCAATGGTTGTGATGGCTTCATTTCAAAACTATCATTGTGGTGATCCATGTTGACCCATTCTGGACTTTCATCACCAATATTGTCTATCATGTGGCATTCTTCATCATCTTGCGAGCACGACATGGCTTTGAAGACATGAAAAGTCACCTATTGATCTTGCACTCGTATAGTCAACTCACATTTCTGCCTGTTGCTAAGAAGGGTCGTCCAAGGATGATAGGAACTTCATTGTCTTCCTTTATGTCTAAAACTATGAAATCTGCGGGAAAGATGAACTTGTCCACTTTTACCAACATGTCCTCTATTTTATCTCGAGGGTTTATGAGAGATCTATCTGCTAGTTGCAGAGTAACAGTTGTTGGTCTCGCCTCTCCCAAACCCAATTTTTGATAAATAGACAGCGACATTAGGTTGATGCTCACACCCAAATCACACAGAGCTTTACCAAAGTAGTGGTTGCCAATAGTATAAGGTATGGTAAAGCTACTGGGGTCCTTCAACTTGGGTGGCCGCTTTTTCTGTAGGATCGCACTATATTCCTCGATTAGGGCCACAATTTCAAACTCGCCTAGTTTTCTCTTCTTTGATAGGATGTCTTTCAAAAATTTCACATAACTAGGCATTTGCTCTAAGGCCTTGGTAAAAGGAATTTTGATATGTAGTTTCTTGAACATCTCTAAAAATCTTGAAAACTACTTATTGTGGATGTTGGTTTTCCCCTGAGGTCCACAATCGAGAATTTGTAGTATGTAGGCAATAGCGAACCTGTAAAATAAAGGTAGAATGAGCGGGGAGTACTGCCCACTGGTGTGGTGGGTGCCATAGGCTCTCCGACGCTCAAGTCAGTAGCGAAGACGATCTGTAAATAATGGAAGAGCAAGGCTTGATGTTACCTTGACTTCTGTTGACTACCGTGAGGACGGTGGCCGATGTTTAGAGGGTAAGAAGCTTATAGAGTTTCAAGTATGAGAGCTAAAACCTACCCATGAACAGTGAATTATCTCTTCATTTTATAGACTCCTTCGAGGTCAGCTTTAATTCCTTCATTAATTGCTCATCAGTTGGGTGTCTAAAACGGTTAACTACGTGGAGGAGTTACTAACCTTGATTTAGGCATTTTAGGTTTGGGTAACTGTTAAGTCAGGGGTTTGCTTGATATGCCTCTCTTTGTGTATGGGCCCGAGAAGGTAATTGGGCCATTGGCCCAAGTTTATTCTGGGTACTGTTTGGAGGGATTGGGCTATTACTGATATAGGGTCTGAAGCGAAAAGTCAAAAATACCCATGGCCTAAACTTGGCCCGTACAATTTATCTCATACTTTCTAAGTCAAGAAGTCATTGACTTGGAGAGTATTTCAGTGCATGTCGTATGAAACAAGATTAAGAGTACCTGTCAAGAATGTATAGTTCTAAGCACTATCATTCGTCGTTTGGGTTAATGGATGGTTCAAACGTTAGAACAGAAGAGCTGTGTAATTTTTAGTGTTTCTTATAGTTAAAAAGCAGTCCATGTTTATGAACTAGACTTGATATGAGCCATAGGGAATATCCCCAGCCGACTAAACCATATGAATATTCAAGGTATACTTGTAGACACAGAAACTGGACGACGCATGCTGTTCTAGGCTCGCGGCACTAGTTGGGAGTACGGAGTAGCCACGGGGGACTAAACCGGAGAATAATGGAGTCGCCACCCGGTGTGAACCGGGAAAATGAGATTTAAGGCCGCACTCACCCCTCGCAAGGGAAGACCTCAAACCGTTGGGTTCGGAACGGTCCCTTACTTATGTCACTCGTAATGAAAGGATTTACGTAATAATTTAATCAAGTTTAAGTAACATTTATTTCCAAGGATATCATGCTTCTAAATTCACATGTTCAAGATGAAACTTACACCTAAATTTACATACATTTCACATCTAAGAATGCATGCTTGGAAGTACATCAAAGGAGCGACGAACATACAACTTCATTGGCATATTGTATTCATGCAAAATACCATAGATAACATGCTAAACTAATTCATTCATGCTCAAACACAACCAACTAGTCATGTATAAGACTATAACATACTAAACATCCTAATCATGCATAAGAAAATAAATATCATACTAAACAATTAAATCATGCTCAAACAACCAACTAGTCATGCATAAAACTATAGCATACTAAACATCCTAATCATGCATAAGAAAATAAATATCATACTAAACAATTAAATCATGCTCAAACAACCAACTAGTCATGCATAAAACTATAACATACTAAACATCCTAATCATGCATAAGAAAATAAATATCATACTAAACAATTAAATCATGCTCAAACAACCAACTAGTCATGCATAAAACTATAACATACTAAACATCCTAATCATACATAAGAAAATAAATATCATACTAAACAATTAAATCATGCTCAAACAACCAACTAGTCATGCATAATTAAATATCATAACTAACATGCTTTCTAAATTATTAATTCATGCGAAGAAGATAGGTATCGTATGCCCTCAGGTCTAACCTTTTTGCGTCGTCTTTTGGAAGCACGTTTCACGGCCGTCGGAAGGGTTAATGTCCCGCAACTTTTCTGGTTCGCTGGTTCCCCTTTTCCTTCGTTGTCCTGCTGATTTGCTCGCTGTTTTCCCTCCGCTTGGCTGCTGTGTTGCTGCTGTGTTGCTGCTGTGTTGCTGCTGTCT
Source organism: Zanthoxylum bungeanum (assembly GCA_019454045.1). Lineage (NCBI taxonomy): Eukaryota > Viridiplantae > Streptophyta > Magnoliopsida > Sapindales > Rutaceae > Zanthoxylum > Zanthoxylum bungeanum. The sequence continues at coordinate 7,235 of SKCR01037864.1, read as the reverse complement.
CTCAGGCCACCGTTCTGGTTGTTTTAGCTACTGTTTTGTGCGTTTTAAGGGGGTTGGGGCTGCTGTTTGTTCGGTTTTTTTGAGGGGTTTCAAAGTGCAGTTTTTGTTCACTGTTTTAGGTGTTTTAGTTACTGTTTTGGGGTATTTTGGGCTGCTGTTTTAGGTGCGTTTTTCGGTGGTTAAGGGGTATAAAATAGTGCAGGTTTTATGGTATTTTCAGGGCTATTTTGAGGGTTAAAGTCGTGGCAAACTTGATCAGGTCAGTAGGGCAGAATGCGGCAGTTTGTGAGCAGTGCAGTGTGCATTTTATGGTTCTGTTCTGGTCGTGCAGTGAGGGGGGCTGTTTGGCGTGACTTAGGGGGTATGAAGGGGCTGTTTCAGCATAGATTTAAGGCTGTGAAGGGGCTGTTGTATGGGTGTGAATGGCGTGAGCAGTGGGTTGTTTGTTAGGGAGGTGTTTAGACGTGTTTAGGGGCTGTTTATGAGGGGCTTAGGCGTGAACTGCAGGGGCAGAATGGGGGCTGTTGTGGGCGTTCTTAAAGGCTGGAGAGGAGAGGACTTTGTGTGCTATTGAAGTGCTAAGTGTTGCTCAATATGTGCTCCCTATGTGTTCCATATGTGTTAGGACATTTTGGTTGATTTTAGGCTTCTTTTATAGGCAAGGGAGGAGAGTGTTGGTGGCTTACAACATGCTTGATTTAGGGAGATTCTTCTTAGTGGAGAGTTTGGTGGAGGGTTGGCTTGTGCTATTTTATTGTTTGAATTAGGTGGCTTTGGTGTTTTAGAGAGGCAATGGGCGTGAATATGGTTGGCAAAGGGTGATGGGTGCTAGTTAGTGGGTTAGGTGGACTTTGTTGGAGGTGGAAGTGAGTTGTACATGTTTTGTGTGAGTGGAAGTGAGGTGTGCATGTTTTAGGGAATGTTGGTGGCTAGTGATGTGTGGTTGGTAAGATTTTATGTCTATTTGGTTTATTTGGGAGTGATGGGCGTGAGGTGTGGTGTTGGGCATGGGTTTGGTTCTTTTTGGTGGGCTTGGGTATTTGGGCTTGGTGTATGATTTGGTAAGTGGATTATGGGTTCTTGGGCCGAGCATAAGCGGAGATCCGACGAGCAAATCGAAGCTAGACAACCAAGTTTAATCCAACAATAATTCCAATTCCCAACTTTACCCTTCCGACGTCCGTTTCCTGCAACTTCCATGACATGAAAAGGTAGTGCCTCCTTACGAGACTCGTCATTGGGCATGATATGCAAAAATGCAGTGTCTACAGTTGCACCAACTTGCCACCTTTCAGACACAACAACAACTAAACAACAACCAAAGCACTAGCCACCCATCACTTCACCCACTCCTCAGCATCTCACCCATACTCTCCTCCCTTCCCAAGACCCTGACCATTCACGTGGCGACTCCATGTTATTTCGTACTTCTCAACTAGGCCGCGAGCCTAGAGAACAGCGTCGTCAGGTCCTGTTGTCTACAGTCTGGCGACTCCACTGGGGACATAGAGAATTGGCTCTGAAATGATATCTTGTAATGTTTGTGATTTGTGTTTTAATTAATCATGACTACTGTGTTTATGCCTGTGTTTTAGACTGTTGTCATTTGTGTTTATGTTTGTGTTTTGGACTATTGTCATTTGGATTTATTTGGACTCTTTGTTAAAAGATATGAACTCGTTTTCGTTTAAATCGGGACAAGTTCATGTCCTTTTGACAATTAGGTCAAAATTTCTGAAATGCCGATGGGCCAATTTGTGTTTGGGCCTTTCATCATTTGAAGTTATTTAGCTGTGTTATTGCAAAAGTGTAAACCTGTTAAGTCTTTTCAAACTGGAACAAGTTTGCACCGCGCAATGATGTGATTGAATACTTTAAAATGATAACAGGCCAATTAGTGTGAATCATTTTATGAGTTTATTTATTTCTGTACATCATACATCATATGTCATGCATTCATGCATCATGTTAACCCTTTTTGTCTTAGAAGCCATTATAGACTCTCGTTGGGTTGGGAAAGAGGAGAGATTTGTCAAGGAATCATCAAACAGTATGAGTGAGTCAGCTGACAAAGAATCCCGCCTAGATCAATTGGAAGCCAAGGTAGCCGAGTTGCTGAGCAGTTGCAAGTCCTGACCAATGATGTGACCAGTTTGACCGTGCCCTGTACAGCTAGTAACATAGACTTATGCAACCAGAATGAAAAGATCATTGGAAAACCTTCAAAGACTGAGCCTACTTCCTCAGAGATTGCTCCTCTCAGAAACAGAAAACTCTTTCAGCTTGAGAAAGTCGTTGTCAAAAATGTTTGAAAAGTTATAGATGCAAGGAAAATGAGAGTTAAAGGAAGAATGGTTGTTCTACCTCAGAAGTCTGGCACAGACTATTCCTGATTGCAAATTTCAGCTTGTCGGAAAAAAAATCAGATGACAGACACATTGGTGACACTAGCTGCGGCTTGAGAAGATCCGAAGAAATTGGTGATGAAATCACTTGTCCTGACAACTGCAAGTAAGTCATTGTATGAGACAGAAAGGATAGCATATGTGGGAGCTGATGGCGGGAACCCTTGGTATCACGATATTCAGAGATATCTGGAACACAGAGAATTCTCAGAAGAAATAAGCAGAAAAGACAGAAAGTTGGAAACAAGGCCAGGAGATTACCAGATTTGAAAAAAATGAGTTTACCGAGTCAGCCGATGCAAGCAGATTGAAGCTGCATTTTTCCTGAAGAAAAGAAGACTGAGCAGTCACCAAGGGAACCAGTAGAAGACCTAACCCAGCGGGATAGGAAACGCATCCATGCATACATGCATACACATAATTTGCATCTTTTGTTTTGTGTTGTGTTTTTTTTTGCAGATTTCAGAAGAAAACCAGCAGAAGACGACCGGGGACATATGGCGCCGAGGAGCACAATGAGGATCCAACCCATCACGAAAAGGGAGTATCTCTACACTTGCATACTTACATGCACACGTATTTATTCTGTTGTTTTGTATTTGCAGGTTTAAAGAAAAAAAAAGAAAGAGAGAAAGAAAAGAAAGCAGCAAAAATCAAAAAAAAAAAAACGGCAAGCACAAAAAGACGACGGTGAAGCCACGATGACAGAAGAATTTCGGTCATGTCTGGCTGAAGACAATGAAGTTAATGCTGAAAGGGAGGCAACCTATGCAAGTTGCTGTGATTCCTAGGGGTGAGCAAAACCGGTTTCGGTTCCGGTTCCGCATAGAACCGGAACCTACCCGGAAAAATTCGGTTCCGCACTAAGTGGAACCGGAACCTACCCAATTAAACAGGGTACCCTATTATTCGGTTCCAATCTGGTTCCGGTCCGGTTCCGAATTACCCTATTGAGTATTGACACATTATGAATCTGTCAAAACAGGTTACAACCTGGATCCCTCCCCAGAGAAAAAAATTTCAAATCAATTTGAAAAATATTCCACCCTCACAAAAAGTTTCTGCTGCTATGATGATGATGTTGGTTTTACAGGCAGCAGTTGTTTCTTTTAAACATCAATGAAGCAACTATAAATATAATGGTAGTATTTTTGCAATTTGCATTACAAAATTATTGAAGTGGAAGGTGAAGTGATGTAACTGATGATGATGATGCTTGCTCAATTTATAAATCCCAAGACAAAGAAAAAAACTTTCCACAAACACAATGCAGTACATCAAATGAAAACAATTTCATTTCAATAGAAATAGGATAAGACTGGTTGATAACTGTGATTATTAGAAGAGATTTTTCAATGCACCAATTTCTGAAATACGGTTCTGAAATACGGTTCCGGTTCCGGTTCTATGGTCCGGTTCCGGTTCCGATTATTTTGGAACCGGAACCGGACGGCGGTTACAACCGTTCCTTATTTTTGGAACCGGAACCGGACCGGTTACAACCGGTTCCGGTTCCAAGCCCGGATTTCCGGTCCGGTTCCAACCGGTTCCGGGTAGACCCGGAACCGATGCTCACCCCTAGTGATTCCTGTTTCAAGTTCTTGTAAAATCTCTAATTTTGTGTTATTTTTGCAGGTGAAAGCAAAGGCGGAGCAAGTTAGGACATAGGGATTGGTGCTTGGCAATCACAAGAATGGGAGATAATTCATTAATGGTGGCAGAAATCTATAACTGTTTGGACCATTTACGACATGTTGAAGTGGAAGAGATCCACAACTTTTTGACATTTTAGAGCTTCCTTTGGTATTTTCTGTTATTTTTTCGTTGAAAGAATCCACAGCTTTTTGACGTATCACGATCTCCTTTGTTATTTTCTGTTATTTTCCTGGAACGAATCCACAACTTTTTGACATCTCACGATTTCTCTCGTTGTTTTTGCAGACATGATCCGATGGCCTTTCTTGACTTCTGATGACTTCTTTTGTGATCTAGCTAACCGTCATTCAGTGGAATATGTTATTGCAATTATTATTCACCTCTTTTGCAGGTCCTATAAATTCAGCGGCATTGCTCTCCTCAAACATTCAAATATACATCCAAGTAAGAAAAAAAAAGATGGAAGCTACCTCACAGCAACGATTCAAGAAAATTTGTGTCTTCTGTGGATCTAACCCTGGTAACATACCTAAATTCTTGGAAGCTGCTAAGGAATTGGGGCGAGTCATGGCTGCGAAAAACATGCACTTGGTATATGGCGGTGGCAATCTGGGAATGATGGGAGCTGTTTCAAAAGCCGTTCAAGATGGTGGCGGTAATGTTTTGGGAATCATCCCGAGACCTTTGGCAGATGAACAGTTAATCGGGCCAACAAATGGAGACGAGCGCATTGTATCAGGTATGTCTGAACGACTCCATGAAATGATTAATACTGCAGATGCGTTCATTGCATTACCAGGTGGACTTGGCACATTCGAAGAAATATTTACAGTGGCGTCATGGGCACACCTAAACGTTCACGGAAACCCATCGGGTTGCTTAATATTGAGCACTTCTTCGATTTCCTGTTTGTGTTTCTTGCGGAAGCCAAGAGATTTGAATTTGTCACCAAATCTGTGGAAGACATTTTCCTGACGGCAACAAAGGCCGAAGAGTTGATTGACCAGATCCTGGCTTTTGAGCCGAAGCTTGACCCTATCATCTCCAAATTGGACTGGACTGATAGTGATCGTGGCAAGAAGCGTAAATTGGACATTGATCTGAATCGGTAATGTGCCCTGCTGACCAGGTATCCCAAGGCCTATTTGAAAGTTTGTGTTTTATTTGAAAAGTTTGTATTTCATTTTAATTATGAAAAAAAAAAAAAAAAAAAATGAAAAAAAAAAAATTGATGAAAGAAAAGAAAAAAAAATGAGTGAGGAAGTCTTTGATAGTTAGACATGTGTCCTGTGATGACATTGAATGCTGTAGGGGAAACCCTAGAAACGATAAGTGCGAGACACGCTCTCTTCCGGTATTCTGAATGGATTGATCTGAGTTAGACTCAGGAGCACTTAATTACGGGATCCTAGCAGTAGAAGCCTGAGTGGTTGGCGAGGTGACTAGTTGAAGAGATGATGGATCGGTGAATGACCGTTTGCCTGGGTGTCCACACTTGTTTACTGATGCTATGATATATGATATGGTTTGGAATAAGGAAAATAGTCTCTGAAAAAAAAATGAAAAGAAAAAAAAAATAGACCACCTATAACCGATAAGCGTGAAGCTACCCATGGGCGAGTATTAGGACCACCATGAGGAGAAATGCTACCTTAAAGGGTAGGTGTGTCAGAAAAAGAAAAGAGAAAAGAAAAAAGAAAAGAAAGAAAGAAAAGAAAAAAGAAAAAAGAAATAAAATGAAAAGAAAGAGACAAAAGAAAAAAAAATGAAAACCATATCATGTTGAGTATGCTGAAGTAATCACAGAATGTGATTAAGACATCCAGGTTGGTTAGACCCACTGGTTTGACTCTCTGAAACAAAATCACCAAGTTGGCTTACTTAAGGACTAAGCTGCGAAAGAGCCTTGGCACACACACACATGGAGTCTAGCTCAGATCGCCCATTCAGATGACTGGGTTTGAGTATGTCGAGTACTTTGAAGGTTCTTCGGTTTCGACGCGAAAGCATTCGTTGAGGATAAGATATGTCTATCTATCAAAGATTATCTCGTGAGAAGTGATGTAATGTGTAAAATAGAATATCATGTCAGCTTAGGGGCGAGGCCTCATATCAGCTTGGGGGCGAAGCCCCACATCAGTATCAGTTTGAAGGCGAGGCCTATCTCAACCTGGGGCGGGGCCCACATCGATTCAGTATCAGTATCCGCTTCGTATTGCATTCTGAGGGCGAGGCCCACATCAGTTCATGATTAGTATCTGTCGGATACAGCATTCTGGGCGAGGCCCATATTAGTTCAGTATCAGTTCTGCCGGGTATGGCATCCTGGTGGCGAGACCCACATCACTATCTATCTTTGCTGGGTATGACACTCTGCGGGTTGAGGCCCACATCATTATCAGTCTTTGCCGGGTACGGCACTCTGCGGGTTGAGACCCACATCACTATCTATCTTTGCTGGGTATGGCACTCTGGGGGCGAAGCCCACATTAGCTCCAGTATCAACTCAGGGTCGTGACCCACATTATCCGTATAGTTTCAGGGATGAGTCCCGAGGCCGAGGCCCACTTCAGTTTCAGTTTTGGGGATGAGTCACAGGGCCGAGGCCTATATCAGTATCAGCTTGGGGGGTAGGACCCATATCAGCATCAGCTTGGGGGCGAGGCCCATATCAGCATCAGTCGAGGGCTGAGGCCCATTTTAGTTTCAGTTTCGGGGATGAGTCCCAGGGTTGAGGCCCACATCAGCATCAGCAGGGGGACGAAGCCCCATATCAGTATCAGCTTGGGGGCGAAGCCCACATCAACATCAGTTTGGGGATGAGTCCCAGGGCCGAGGCCCATATCAGCATCAGCTTGGGGGCGAGGCCCATATCAGCATCAGTCGAGGGCTGGGGCCCATTTCAGCTTCAGTTTTGGGGATGAGTCCTAGGGCCGAGGCCCATATCAGCATCAGCTTGGGGAGGCCCACATCAGCATCAGTCGATGGCCGAGGCCCATTTCAGTTTCAGTTTGGGGATGAGTCCCAGAGCCGAGGCCCATGTCAATATTAGCTTGGGGGCGAGACCCACATCAGCATCAGTCGAGGGCCGAGGCCCATTTCAGTTTCAGTTTTGGGGATGAGTCCCAGGGCCGAGACCCACGTCAGCACCTGTTTGGGGATGAGTCCCAGGGT